>VSMD01117481.1:0-133293 GCA_008750895.1 Mirza zaza | reverse complement strand
CTGGGAGGCCGAGGTGGGCGGATCATTTGAGCTCAGGAGTTCGAGACCAGCCTGAGCAAGAGCGAGACCCCATCTCTACTATAAATAGAAAGAAATTAATTGGCCAACTAATTGATATAGAAAAAATTAGCCGGGCATGGTGGCGCATGCCTGTAGTCCCAGCTACTTGGGAGGCTGAGGCAGAAGGATTGCTTGAGCCCAGGAGTTTGAGGTTGCTGTGAGCTAGGCTGACGCCATGGCACTCACTCTAGCCTGGGCAATAAAGTGAGACTCTGTCTCAAAAAAAAAAAAAAAAAAAAAAAAGTGCATATATAAAAAATTAGCCGGGCATGGTGGTACATGCCTGTAGTCCCAGCTACTTGGGAGGCTGAGGCAGGAGGATCGCTTGAGTCCAAGAGTTTGAGGTTGCTGTGAGCTAGGCTGATGCCACGGCACTCTAGCCCAGGCAACATCTCAACATCACTAATCATTAGGGCCATGCAAATGAAAACTACAATGAGAGATCACCTCATAGGATGATCAGCCATTAGGATGCTGATCAGCATCAGCCATTTATAACAGCCATTAGGATGGCTGTTATAAAAAAAACAAAATAACCAGTATGAGTGAGAATATGAAGAAATCAGAACCTTTGTATACTGTTGGTAAAAATGCAAAATAGTGCAGCTGATATGGAAAACAGTATAGAGTTTCCTCAAAAAGTTAAAAAATAGAATTACCATATGATCCAACAATCCTACTTCTGAGTATTTATCTAAAAGTGTTGAAATCAGAATCTTCAAGAGATATTAGCATGCCTATGCCCATCGCAGCACTATTCACAATAGTAAAGATTTGTAAACAGCCTAAATATCCATCGAGGCAAGAATGAAAAATATGTGGTGTTTATATACAATGGAATATTACCCAACCTTTAAAACGAAGGCAACTCTGACATCAACCTAGATGAACTTTGAGGGCATTACGCTAAGTGAAATAGAACCCTTATCAAACTGTTTATTGATCCAGTTTGAGTGAAGCACCCAGTTTCCTACCAGAACTCTGGCTGACACAGGGTCTACTGTGTGCGAACTGGTTTGCCAGGCCCTGAAAGAGATCTCCATCAGTACAACAGACGCAGTCTTTTCTGGGGATTATAGTGTCTTCACCTCAGACCTGAGGATTCTGATGGACTAGTGTACACAGAAGGGCAAGCCAGCACCCACCCCGCTCCTCTCAACACACACGCACGTGTAGAAAGCTGACCCAGGCCCATCCCAAATCCTCAGATCCAAGCAGACAGAAATGTTTGTTGTGCCTCCAGTCTCTTCACTCTGTGTCTAGGAGCTGAAGAGCTCAATGGAACCTCCTTAAATGTCTGAGGCACATTGACAACAGACGAACAAATATGGTAACACTTAGCAGGATGCTGTGTGCAGCATGAGGCTTCATTAAGTCAAGTTCATGGTGAGAAGAACTCAGAAAACACATTTGTCTAAGACAATAGGATCAGATCATATTCTCCTTAGATGTTTCTTTGAGTTTTTCGATATCTGTATAAATGGCCCTCAAATAAGACTAGGAGTTAACACCTTTGGGGAAGCTGGGGTTTATAAACTTGGAGTTTTGTTTTATATCTACCCTGAGAACATGAAGAGTCAGACAGTTTGTGGGCAGAACTCATTTGCAACAATGGAGAACAGAGGGCACTGTTTTCTCTTAAATAGCTCAATGACATAATTTAAAACCTTTCTGCCGGGCGCGGTGGCTCACGCCTGTAATCCTAGCTCTCTGGGAGGCCGAGGTGGGCGGATTGTTTGAGCTCAGGAGTTCGAGACCAGCCTGAGCAAGAGCGAGACCCCATCTCTACTATAAATAGAAAGAAATTAATTGGCCAACTAATATATATAGAAAAAAATTAGCCGGGCATGGTGGCACATGCCTGTAGTCCCAGCTACTTGGGAGGCTGAGGCAGCAGGATTGCTTGAGCCCAGGAGTTTGAGGTTGCTGTGAGCTAGGCTGACGCCACGGCACTCACTCTAGCCTGGGCAATAAAGTGAGACTCTGTCTCAAAAAAAAAAAAAAAACCTTTCTGTGTTGTCCTTCTCAGGGACCCCAGAAATCTGAGCCTTACAGAGAGTGTGTTTGCACTTGGGTCCCATCCCCTGGCTCCATGTGCTGGCTGCAAGGTTGCAATTGCAGTTCCTCAGTATAAGCCTCATCCAGAGGCTTCTCCACGTTTGTGGTGAGCATATGGGCAGATGGAAAGTAAACAGCTCAAGGAATTCTGGGCTTAGGAGCTGGCTCACAAGAAGATGTTGCAGGAAAGGGAGCAGTCAGGGCAAGTGGAACTTTTCCAAGTACCTAGTAAACCAGAGCAAAGAAATCCCTCCTGTTTAACAACCAGTCAGTACCAAAATAAGAAAAAAAAAAAAAAGAAAAGAAATCCCTCCTGCAGATAGCTTGCCCCTGTGGGAATGATCCCGTGATGACACTGAATGTTTATTGAGCATTTATTTATTACGTGTCTGGACTCAAAATGTCCTTGACATGCATCTTCTCACTGGACTCTTACAACAACCCCTGCGGTGATTAACTGCTGGTACCCTTAAAGATAATGTTTATTTCAGTGATAAACCCCACTTTACAGATGAGGAAACTGAGACCTAGAAGGCAAAGAAAAATTCTCCTGAGGTCATGTCGTTTGCAAATGAGTAGAAGCAGACCTTGAACCCAGGTCTAATTTGCTTCAAAAGCTTTACTCCTGCACAATCCTGGTTGTGTAGCCAAGGAGGCATTTTGTTGCCACATAGACCTGGCACACTGGTGAGAACAGAGGAACAAGGAAAGATCTGCCTGCTAGGACGTGAGCTTTGTAAAGACAGGCATCTGTGTTCAGTTCACTGCTGTGTCCCCAGCACCTAGAACAGTGCCTGGGACATATTTGCTAACTGCAACGAAAGAACAAATTACCATAGGTTATTTGTCACCTAACCTCAGCCCTCATGCTCCTAGCCTGCGGGTGTGTAGGGTGATGACATAAGGGAAGGAGTTGAGTTTGATCACCAAACTCTACCCCATGTGGCTCTGACCCTGGGATTTGTGGCATAGGGTCTGCATGACTGAGGATGTGTTTGGATTTTAACTCGAGGGTGGGTCATGGTTACAGATTTTCGAGAAGGAATGCCGCGGAGAGCTTCCCAGGCAAGCAGGGGCTGGCAACAGGTGACAGGCATCAGAGCCCGGCCGCTCTGCCCTGAGCTTCCTGTACACTGAACACATTGTGGAAGGGTGGGGTGAGAGGGAGAAGCAGAAGGGGTGTGGGAAACCCAGGGGAGGGGAGATGGAGAAAACACAAGAACGCAGTAGGGAGGTAGGAAGGCCCCTTGTCACTGCTCCAGCTGGTCAGACAGACTCTCAGGCCCTCCTTCCTCCGCTCCTGCGCCCATTGTCGGGCAGGCTGAGCGGGAACAATGGGAATGGAATCCTCCTTCCCCTCCTGCCTGGCAGGGCTGGGCCCACTTCCTCCGCGCCCCACTGAAAGGAATGCTTTCTTGTCCTGGCCGGCAGTGTGGTACCCGTGGGGGAAAAAGGGCACTTGGGACGCCCCAGGGACCAAGGGCTTTGTGGCTTGAGCTGATGACAATAGGGCTGGAGCGGGGAGGGGGTGGCGGTGCTGGATCTTTTCACAGTTTCTCTTGGGTTTCTAATGAGTATTTCTGCTCTTTTTTTCTGACTCATTATGGGGTCTCTGTTGAGAGGCCCTGAGTCACTGAGTCACTTGGGGCCTTTTCCGACTTCTGGAGCAGACCACTCGGGCGCAACTGTGAATCCAAGCGACAGCACCCGAAGCCCAGTGCCTGGGCAGGGCTGCAGGTCGTCTGAGGGCTCTGTCCCTGGCTGCTCCACGGCCACAGTGGCTTCTTCTCCACCTCGCTCTAGCCTTAGGGGGTGCTGCGGGAAGGCTTTCTGGGAATCTGGGGGACATCTGAAGAGTTCCCAAAGGTCCTGGGCCCAGGAGAGAGAGATGGCATCCGAGGGCAGAGGCGCGTCCCTGCAGGGCATTCTGGAGAGCTCCCGTGGCACAGGCCACGGGGAGCGGCTGCCCTGCCCGGAGCAAGGGGGCGACTAGACAACTGCTTTGAGACAGGGGTGGGAAACGCAGCAGCAGCTTCTGCGTCTTCCAGACCGGACATATTAGTAGAAACCGCAGTGCCCATGAGCTGCAGTTTCCACACAAGCGGAACATGGGAGTAGATACCTCAAGAGTGGATTAACGCCCCCCTGAGGTGTGGGGGAAGAAGGGCCTGACACCCCCCTTCTTGCTCTCTTGCTTCCTCTCTCACCATGTGATCTCTGCACACACTAGCTCTCCCCCACCTCCCACCAGGGGTGGAAGCAGCCCTTGGCCCTCACCAGAGGCTGCTGCCCAGTCTTGAACTTTTCCAGCCATGAGAATTGTGAGCCAAATAAGCTTTTTTTCTGTATAAATTACCCAGCCTTAGGTATTCCTTTACAGCAACACAAAGTGGACTAAGATAGGTTTACATATTTTTTATAAATTTATTTCTAGGTATTTAAAAAAATTTCTGGTGGGTATTAGAAATGAGTATCCTTATAAAGTATTTATATTTTGTAACTGATTATTGTCGATATGTAGAAATTCTATAGAAATGCAGATGATTTTTGTATCCTGTAATCTTGCAGACTTCTCTTATTATTATTTTTATTTTTTTATTTTTTTTGAGACAGAGTCTCACTTTGTTGCCCAGGCTAGAGTGAGTTCTGTGGCATCAGCCTAGCTCACAGCAACCTCAAACTCCTGGGCTCAAGCAATCCTGCTGCCTCAGCCTCCCGAGTAGCTGGGACTACAGGCATGCGCCACAATGCCTGGCTAATTTTTTCTATATATATTAGTTGGCCAATTAATTTCTTTCTATTTATAGTAGAAACGGGGTCTCGCTCTTGCTCAGACTGGTTTCAAACTCCTGACCTCGAGCAATCCACCCGCCTCGGCCTCCCAGAGAGCTAGGATTACAGGCGTGAGCCACCGCGCCCGGCCAGACCTCTCTTATTCAAATGCTGTATCTGCATGTTATTCTAGAGTTTCTATATAGCCAATCATTCATCTGCAAATAATGACAGTTTTATTCCACCCAGCCCTTCTTGAATGTCTAGAATATTTAATGAGGCATTGTTAGTCCTGCCGGTCCAGTAAGAAAACATTAAGTGACACTTAACTAGATTCAAAATAACCATTTTCCCATTTTGTATAAGTTCACTTTAGTGTCTAAGAGGTTCAAATCCAAATATGTAGCACAAAATGCAAAAATAAGTTGGAGCAACAGATCTGAACCCCTGTTGGTGAGATGCCTAGAATTTTGAGGAGAATTAGGAAACCAGCGCATTGACTTAGGTCCTGAGATGTAAGGGCAGACACTTCACTGTGTGTGGCAGGCCTCTGGCTGTGTGAGGCTGAGGTAACACTTGCTTACAGAATGACTAGCTAGTGATTTCCTCTCCTTCCTTCTAGGATGGCAGAGGATGAACATGGCTTTGGAACCAAACAGATCATTCCGCATGGCCCTGAGCAAATAGCTGAACATATGTGAGCTCCAGTTTCCTCATCCGTAATATGGTGATGGTAAGCGGACCTGCCTTGTAGGGTTTTGGGGGGGATCGAAGGGGTTAATACGTATAAAGCGTGTAAGCCAGCCTGGCACCTGCTAAACGCAGCATTCATATTGGAAGCCGGAATTGCTCCCAACCCACACGCCCTTAAAGCCGCAGGGCCCTGAGTCCCGTGACTCTATAATCCTCAGCACAGGGAATAGAACGCCGTCGGTACGGCAGGCATGGGCTTTTGGAAATCCTTTAGTCCTGTGATTTTAAGAAACTGTTCAGCAAGGAAACTTTTTTTTTTTAAGAAAAATGATTAAATACCAATACATATATTTTAAAAGGCCAGCTAAAAGAAGTGCTTGTCCCAGTGAGGTAGGTATGAAGGATGGGGAGCCCATGCACCCAGCCCACGCTGCCAGTCTCGGGGGCCCCCCTAAGGCACTCCTTTACTTCAGAGGGGACTGGTCCAGTCCACCCCTCTGTCTCAGTCTGCTCGGGCTGGCACAACAAAACACCGCAGACTATATAGTTTAACCAACAGAAATTTATTTTCTCCCAATTCTGGAGGCTAGAACTCCAAGATCAAGGTGCTAGCAGGGTTACTTTCTGATGAGGCCTCTCCCCTTGGCTGGTAGATGGCCACCTCCTTGCCGTGTGCTCACCCGGCCTCTTCTCTGTGGCACATGCAGATGGCGGGCTCTCTGGTGTCTCTTCTTTTTTTTTTTTTTTTATAAAAACACAAATCCTATCTGATTAAAGCCCCATCCTATGACCTCATTTAACTTTTCTTACCTACTAATAGGAGGGCTTCAGCATATGAATTTTGGGGAGCATGATTTAGTTCATAACACCCTTCCATTCTCCAGATGGAGAAATAGAAGCTCCAGTAAGGTAGGTGATTCTTGCCAGCACAATTTGGAAATGAGCGGCTGACACCAGACCAGTTCTGGCACAAGCCCGGCTGCTGTGGTGGCTGAGTGAGGTCCAGAGCATGGCAGGGCACCATTCTCCTGGCCTCTCCTGGGAACCCAGCACTCCACCGGGGCCTTGACAATGGCGCGAAGCTCCACTGGCATGGACACTGGCATGGACATGGGGCCTTTTTCTAAAGGGCTTCATGGGCTGGAGCAGCCCTCATGGTGACTGTGGTCTGTGTACACACCCGATGGGGGCACTCACGGTGGTGAGGGCCACTGAGGTTCTGCTGTTAAGGACTGCAGAGTCTCAAGGCAATGGTGACACGGAAAACGTCGGGCGCCTCCCCGTTGCTCCGCATTCCGGTGGGCCAGCGCCACACCGGGTGGGGTGGAGGCGGCCCTGCCTGCGGCCATGTGCTGCCGCCTGCTGTCAGGGCCTGCGCTGGCTGCGTCATCCTGATTGGGTACTTTGGGATCCCACTGTTGCTGACTGGATGTTAAAGCTTGTAGCTGATTGGACACTTTTTGAAGGAGAACAAGGGGGCGGGGGTCAGAAGATCAGAAGAGGAGAAGAGAGTTGTAACACTTGCTGTGCTGAGCCTGCTGCTTGAATAAAGGCTGTTCTGCGACTCTTCGGGTGCCGCTGGGTTCTTTCCCCGGTCAAGAGCTGTAGCACCAGCTGTACACTTGCCGTAACAGTGGGACTTTGGGTTGGCTGCAGGAGCTCACATTTGTCAGGTTCTCGCCGTGTGCGGGCACTGTGCTCAGTGCTTTATAAACCTGTTGCTGGACACGTAGGACTACCTCATAAGACAGGAGCTTTTATTATCAGAGAGCTCAGGCCCCCGCCCAGCGTGGCACAGCTAGGCAATGTGGAGCCCAGTCACGGCCCAGGTCCATCTGACTCTGAAGTTCACACCCTCAGCCGCGTGCCGACTGCCTGGGTCCTCCCTCCCGCCCCTTTCTCCCCTTCCTCAGCCTCTGGCTGATGCTGCGGGGCTGGGCTGGCGTCTTCCCACGCTGGGTCACACTTGGATGTTTCTCATCTCCTGGAGGAAACACAGGGAAGGGAAATGTATGTTGTCGTTCTCCAAGCCCCGTCCCAGGGGCCAAACAGATCCAAGGGGGGGCAGGGAGGGGGCTGGAATGTCCCAGGCTGTCTTTCCCCAAGTGGAGGAGCGGAAGCCACGACAGACAGCGAAGGGGATCTGTGGAAATTCCTCCGCGCATTGTTACCGGGCGAAGGAAGCGGTTTAGAGTTGAGCTCTCAGTTTCTGCCCTGGGGAGCCACTGCCAGTTTCCGCTTCTGAAAAGTGCTTGTGGGAAACTGAAGGGGCTCTTTCAGGTCCTGAGAGTGGGGGGCTCCAGGTAACCCCCAACCTTCCTTCCCAGAGGCAAAGGGGACAGAAGCGTCCAACAAGCCAGACTAAACAGCCCCAGAATCTGTTCCTTTTCCTTCCACGTTGGAGCGGGTGGCTCGGAGCCGAGGCAAATGAACAGAAACATTTTTTCCAGGCCTGCTGGTATTTGTTTCTGGCACAATCAGCACAAGCAGATTAGAGAAATAAGTTGCATTTTTTAGTCTGTGTCTGCTCGTTGGACGGGACCTCAGCACGCAGAGGGGTGTGCGCGGTTCTCTGCAGCCTCCAGTCCGTTCTGGAGGGATCCCTGGGCCTGGAGTCCCTGGGACGGCTGTCCAGACTCTGCCAGATGGTGAGTCATTTCCCAGTCTCTTGGGAAGGCTGGCATTAACTCACCAGGAAAGCTATACATGTACCCAAACACATGTCTACGTATGGAGACAGCGCTCCGCGTACTCATGCTCCGTGTCAGATGGCAGCTCGCTTCCTCCCCACTGCTGTCCTGGGGCTCCTCTCCCGCCTTTCTCTGGCGTGGGAGCACTCTGTGCCAGTCCCCCACAGGACCCCAGAGGCAGGGAGGCCTTTCTGGGGCCAGCATCAGTCCCCCTGGAAACTCATGCTGGGAGCCAGACACTGAGAGCCCTACCGGGTGGCTCCGCCCACGCACTGCCAGATTTCCCAGAAAATCACCTCCGAGGTGTGACGGAAATCTGGCAGGGGAAGGAGGGATACATAGGCCCACGAGGTATTTCTCAGCCCCCACGCTCTCTCCCTGGTTAGAAAGGCAGGGCGTATCAGCTTGGCTGAACCAGCCGAGTTGGAGTGACCATCCTGGGGGAGAACTTTTACAAGATGAACTAGCTGGGCAGGAGGGGCTCACTTGCCTGCCTTTCTTTCCCCATGCCCTCCCTCCTTCCGCCTTTCTTTCTTTTCTCTTCCCTTCCCCTTCCTCCCTCTTTCTCTCCCTCCCTCCCTCCCTCACCCCCTTCCTTTCCTCCCTCTTTCCTTTCTCTCTTCTTCCCCTGCCTTCATTCTATCTCTTAATTCCATCCTGGAAAGCAATCTCCCAGCACCACTTCCATTTAATCTTTCAGTACAGATAGTTCCTTGACTTATGATGGTTCAGCCTTCGATGTTCAGAGTTTACAGTGATGCAAAACCTCTGCTCGTTTGGTAGAAACTGCGCTTCAAATACCCACGCCACCATTCTGTTTCTCGCTTTCACTACAGTAGCCAATCAATTACATGATAGATGCAACACTTTATTATAATATAGGCTTTGGGTTAGATGGTTTTGCCCCACTGTAGGCTGGCGTAAGTGCTCTGAGCACACTGAAGGTAGGCCGGGCTAAGCGACGATGCTCAGTAGGTTAGGTATGAGATGCAGTTTCACCTTAACGATGTTTTCAGCTGAACACGGGTCTATTGGGAGGTAACCTGTCATCAGTCTGGGAACATCTGTACCATCCGGCTCAATATAAGCACCAAGGTCCAAGGATTTGACAGGCCACAGCTCAAGGATTACAAAACGTCTTTCCTCTTCACTAACTCCCCCTCTGGCTGAGACTTCAGGATGGCCAGAATTGCTCCTGTCACATGGTAGCCCCAAACTCTTTCCTTCTCCAAGACTGAGGAGGAGGATATCGGCGGAGCCCAGGCAGCAAGCAAAGGATGTGACCGCTGAGAGAAGTGAAATATGGGGACATATGTCAAGAAGGGTATTCTATTTGGAAGAATTATTTTAGAGTCACCAGAGAAGTTGGTTTTTTTTTTTTTTTGGTTTGGTTTTATTTTCAAGTGGTTTACATCTATAAGACTGGTAAGGGACAGGTTCCCAATGTATAAAATATGAATTTTTAAAAAGTCAACATTCCTAATGCCCAAATACACTTTAGGACTATGAAAACTTCATGTACAATGATATGTTGTTATGAACTAAATCATACCGAACAGTTAGTTGTTAAGAGGGCATTTTATATTTTATTTTTATTTCCATGCGCGGTTTATTTTTGCTCTGACATTTTATTATAATTTCTTCCTACGGTAGGTGAAGTGCTTGGGAAGTTAATTTAAACCAGCCTGACTCTCTGTGTGTTTTTTAATATTTGTTTAAGCTTTTATTGAGCTTGTCAGGCAAGTCAGTGTGCAAAAATGCAGCCGAAAACCCCTTTTTCCTTCTGCGGTGCCTGCCCATTAATACTAGGTGGTGACAACAAGATTCGCGCACACTTCAAATGGGGGATTATTCTGGGTTTTCAAGGAAATTTGAGCCACCTGTTTCAGAAACCTCTTAGTGACTTAGCAAGATGAGGAAGGGTGTCTCCCCACTCAGCCGTCACTCGGAGTTCCAGCTCTTCTGGCTCCTGCCGA
The DNA here is from genome assembly GCA_008750895.1 of Mirza zaza. NCBI lineage: Eukaryota > Metazoa > Chordata > Mammalia > Primates > Cheirogaleidae > Mirza > Mirza zaza. The sequence goes on along the minus strand of VSMD01117481.1, from coordinate 123,044 downwards.
CCTGGCCGGGCCCTGCAGGGGCAATTTGCAGCACTGGTTGGGGGCCTGAGCTTGGAGTTGTCCTCCCAGCTTGTGGCTTGGCCTCAGCCTAGGCCAGAGAAGCAGCTGCCACCTCTCTGCCTGCGGGGAGCTTCCCAGATCCACAGCCGGCTGGCTCCGTCCCCAGGGTCTGGGCTGCCCAGCCTGGAGTTGTTTATCATGGACAGCAGAACGACATGGGATCACCTTTGAGGAAGTGAGTTGTGAGAGCCAATTGTGTGGCCTACGTGTCGGGGAGCCACGCTGCCCACAAAATTTGGCCGAAGAGAGAAATAGAAAGTCAACATTTTCCAGGAGGCTGGGGAGGCGGCTGGGTATTTCTGGAGCCCAGGACTCTCTGGTAAAATGGTCCTTGTGGTGGTGAGAGGCAAAAACGGTAGTAGTGGCAGCGGCACAGTCAGATCTCTGTGGGGCTCAGGAAAGGCCTGTTAACCCAAACAAGAGGTTTCTCTGGCTCACGATCCAAGTTCTCCACACTAACCAGGGATCTCAGCAAACCCAACCCCAGGCGTATACTGGACTCTGCACGTGACGGCTGGAAGGAGTCTTAGTGCCGGTCTGGACCAGGGCTTCTCTAGGTGTCCTGGAGCCTCAGCATCAGCATCTCCCAGGAACATGCTAGACATGCAGGTTCTCAGGCCTTAACCTGGGCCTGCTGAATCAGAAACTCAGGGCGGGGCCCAGCAGCATGCATTTTGCTACAGGGTACAGTTTGAGAACCACTGGTCAAATTCAGCTCAATCATCGAGTCAATGGGGAAACTGAGGCCTGGGGTGGGATGGGAGGAAGGAAAGAAACACGCTCATCACTGGTTTGTTTGTGGCAGAACCAGGACAAGTACTGCAAGGCTAGTATCTTTCTACCCCTTCTTCTCCTGCCAGTTTGGAGAGGACAACTTCAATTTCTTTTTTTTTTTTAATTTTTTTAATTTTAGCGTATTATGGGGGTATAAGTGTCAAGGTTACTTATATTGCCCATGCCCCCTCCCCCCATCAATTTCTGAGATCCCAATGATGGCTGCAGTTGCTCTGGGACTTCTCTCCTCCTGCTGACCTCATACTCATCTGCAAACTTCAAATTCTTCCCCCGAGAGTTTAGAATTGGGGAAACTCAGAGGCTGGGGCCATTGGCATGGAAACCAGAGCTGAAAGGCTGGCTGAGATTGTGTGATACGGAAGGGGCCTGGCTGTGCTGGGGAGCGTGGTGCCAGCTGAGGGGAGGCAAAGTAAGCTGGGGAAGGCAGGCGGTGAGAAAAGAGCAGAGCAGAAGCAGAGAGAAGCAGAAACCCCACAAGAAAGATCTGCAGTTATGGTTTGAGTTCCCCTGAGGCCTGATTTCTCCGCAGCTCATGTCTTTGGCATCTGGAACATTCCCTGTTATATCCTGACTGAAAACATGCTTTGCTCGAGCGAACCCGGGCAGGTCTCTGTTCCTTGTAACCCGAGGTGCTACGTCAGAGCTTGACGACTTCTTTTCTAAGGTCAGACAGTAAGTATTTTAGGGTTGCCAGCACCAAGATCTCTGTTGAAACTGCTCAGTGATGCCTTCACAGGGCAAGAGCAACCATAGATGATATACGAATAAATAGGTATGGCTGTGTTTCAGACTTTTTTACCCAAATACAGGTGAACATCTCATTGGCCAAGGTTTGCTGACTCTTGTGCTGGATTAAAACTTTAGTGTTGCACAGACCTGGGACAGAAGATCCTAATTCTTTTGGGAGACTGAAGACTGTTTCCCTCTCTCCCAGCCCCTTGAGTCCAATCCAGGTCATTTGACTGTGGATCTTACTCTTAAGTGTGGGTGTGACGTGGGCCACATATTCCCTCCACACCTTCTTTTCTTATAGTGCTGTGCCACTTCCCGGGCTAGCCATTTACTCCCTGGGTCATAGTAAGAGCCCCAAACCCAAAGAATTAGGGAGGAGCCAGGATTATCCTACCAGCAGGCTAATATACCCACAAGGTATCTGCAAAGCAAGGATAGCCTCTAAGCTCAGCTTTGATGAACTTTGAACTTTGCAAAATTTTGCAAAAAGGAGTATAGAAGGAAATCTCGTCATTTCAACCTACCTAAGAATGTTGTTGTATTCTGAAAAATCAAGTAAAATATTGAAGTTACATTTAGATAATAATGAATATTAAAAAGGGTTAATGATAGGGAGTGGTGGAGACTGTAGCAAATTGGTGAGATCCCGCCGTGTCTAAAATCAGTGACAGCCAGTACTCAGCTCTGGTTCCTTGCTCCCTTTGGGGATGCAACCCATGTGATGTCAGATTTTTCAAGTCTTGAATATCTGAATTTTTTAAAATGTAAAACTTCCTGGTTTTTTAAATGTTAGCAGCTAATTTAAATTTGGAGAAAACATTGTTCTTTCTAAATAATGTCCCCCAGTCAGATCCATCCCATGGGACTTTCAGGGCATATTCACCCTTTTATCTGTACCCACATTGGACTAAGCTCCCTTGGGCATATTTACTTCCCTCTGTGGAAAAGAAAGACCTTGCATCTCCCCTGAACTCTTGAGAGGGAAAATGAGCCCAGAAAGGGCAGTCGATTGCTCATTACTCCCTGAGTCAGGACCAGAGCGGAGCTGCAACCGCACAGGCTCCAGGTCTGCACTTGAGGCCCGGCCTGTGTCTGAAGCGTAAGCCAGCCCCCCCCGGCATTTCTCTGCACTCACTCACGCTCCCACATCTGGGCTGCGCTGGCTGCGGCATCCGCCTGTGGTTGCTGCAGTTGGCAGGAGGGGCTCTGAGAAACCAGAAGAGCTGGGCATGTTCAGTCAGTCAGAGCATGAGCTGGGATCTCATCCTGCGACTAGCACAGCTCTCAGCTTGCCCTCCCAGCACGGGTTGGGAAACGGACCTTTCCCTGGTCCTCACACAGAGTCACCCCGGGAGTGAATCATGGGTTGTTTTTTCAAATTAAGGAATACGTTTTCCTCCTAAGGGCACAACGGGAAGAAATATGCTATTTGCAAAACAAAAGTTCTAAGTGAGACTTCAGGGAGAAAAGAGACTGAAAAACAGGGACACAGCTTCTGGAAGTGTTTGTGGGTGTTCTTTATCTAGAGACTCTTATGGACCCTTTGAGAATCCTTTCTAGAAAATGTCAGCCTTGGGTAGAGATCAGGGCCAAGTCCAGATGGTTTAAATGTAGCTGCTCCTCTGAGAGTACATCTCTGGCTATATTCCTGTGCCAAACGAAAGTGGCTTTTGGATTATCCAGTGTTTTGTTTTAATTCAGGCTTTATCTTCCTTCCATTAGTCCCAGCCAACCCATCGTTACCAACACTGGCTCCGTAATTGGGAGTTGTCAATCTGTATCTCTGTGGCCAGTGGGGGTAATGTTGGTGTGTGCAGTCAGACAGTTTGGGTTCTAATCCTAACTCTACCATCATTAGCCATGTCATTTGGGCAAATTACTCAATCTCCCTGTGTCTCAGTTTTCCCACTTGTAGAATGGGAACAATTATAGTATCTACCTCATAAGGTTCTTGTGAGATTAAAATGAGAAATGCATTTATTTATTCCTAACATTTATTGAAAACCTGCTTCTAGGTGCTGGGAAGAGAGTAGAGAACTAGACAGGTAATGCTAGTTACTGACTCGAGATGCTAACGTCCACAAGTGTGCTCAGCAAATAATTGGTGCCATTATCATTGTTGTTTTGTCGATGCCGTTGCTATTGATGTTCTTGACATCAACTCATGGGGAGGGAGAGAGATAATCCTAACGTGTGGCTCCTAAGTTTTCCTGAATAGGCCTGGTCTGAAAGATGCATCCTTCACTGTATAATAACCATTCTCAGAGCCTGTTTTGCATCAGAGACAAGCTCCCAGAGGAGCTTGACATAGAAAATATGTCCAGAAATTATTTGATGCTCTTCTTTTCAAGAAGTAGAGCTTAATTTCTCTCCATTTGAGCGTGGGCTGGACTTAAACTCACTGTAACACGTAGAATGTGGCCAAAATGATGAAGTGTGTAACATCCACAGGTAGATCCTAACAGACTTTGCAGCTGGCTCTCTCTCTGGGATCACTCTCTCTGGGAAGCCAGCTGGCATGTTGTGAGGACACTCAAGCAGCCCTGTGGAGAGGCTCACGTGGCAAGGAACTAAGCCCTCCAACAGCCCGCAAGGAACCGAGGTCAAGAGATAACAACCATGGGAGTGGGCCCTCTTGGAAGAGCAACCTGCATCCCCAAACTTGCAGACGACTATAGCCCTAGCCAGAATCTTGGCTGCAGCCTCATGAGAGACCCTGAGTCAGAACCACATAATTTAAGCTGCTTCTGGATTCCTGACTCATAGAAACTGTGAGAGAGTAAATTTTTGTTGTTTAAGTCACTAAGTGTTGAGATAATTTACGCAACAACAGATAACTAATGCAGTGCCTTTACCTAGAACAGACCTTGGAGGAAGTGCCTTTCTAAACATGGAGGTGAAATTTTATAGAGTATCTTTATATAGCAAAATCTCAGAGGATTCTATCTTAATCTAAGAAGAAAATAATATGGTTGGGGAAGCTGGAAGATCTATTTAGTGCAGCCGCAGGTCTCAAAATTTCACCAGTGAAGAAATCATCCGCTTGGACTGAAACCATAATGCTACGGCATGTACGCAGCACAGCAGATGGATACTGATGCCTGTGCCTCACAGTCCTGCATGAGCTGCAGGTGTAGAGGAAAGATCTCCCCTGACATTTGAATCAGAAGACCGAGGAAAGCACTGTCCTCCCTAGTGTGGACGGGCCTCGTCCAATCAACTGAAGAGATGGACAGAATAAAAAAGGCCCCAAAAGAGGGAACTCCTAGTGCCTGACCGCAGAGCTGGGCATTGGTCTTTTCTAGCCTTTGGACTCAGGCTGAAATATCAGCTCTTCCTGGGTTTCAAGCTTGCCAGCTTCCCAGCTGGGACTGACACTATTAGCTCTCCTGGTTCCCAGGCCTTAGGACTCAGGCTAGAACTGCCTATCGGCTCCCCTGGGTCTCCAGCTTGCCAACGGCAGACCTTGGGACTTATCAGCCTCCGGAGCCATAGGATCCAATTGCTTATAATGTAGATACATAAGAGAACCTTGACTAATACACCATTCACCCAACCCACCCACTTTTCTCCATCTGTGCAGTCACTTCCTACTCTAATCCACCATAGTCCCTCACTGGCATATCTGCATTAATCTCCTCATTGGTCTCAAAAAGATAGGTCCAACTCCTCATCCCCTGTCCCTGTGAATGTCACCTTATTAGGTAAACGAGTCTTTGCAGGTGTAATTAAGTTGAGGGTTTCTAGATGAGATCATCCTGCCTTAAGTGGATGGGCCCTAAACCTGAAAACAAGGGCCCTTATAGAAGGAAAAGCACAGACACCAGGGTACAAGACACACAGGGAAGGCCAGGTGGCACACACGCAGAGACTGGAGCAATGCTGCCACAGGAACACCTGGGGCCACCAGAAGCTGAAGGAGACAGGTTTCTCCTCTAGGGCCCCACAGGGAGTGTGGCCCTGCTGACACCTTAATTCCAGACTTCTGTCCCCTAGTTTGTGGTAATTTGTCATGGCAGCCCTAGAAGACTAATACAGCCCCTACCTTCCACTCCTTTTTAATTTAATTTTTATTTTTTCACAATCTTTTTTTTTTTTTTTGAGACCAGAGTCTTGCTCTGTTGCCTGAGCTGGAGTGCCGTAGAATCAGCCTAGCTCACAACAACCTCAAACTCCTGGGCTCGAGCGATCCTCCTGCCTCAGTCTCCTGAGTAGCTGGGACTACAGGCATGCGCCATCATGCCCAGCTAATTTTTTCTATATATATTAGTTGGCCAATTAATTTCTTTCTATTTTTAGTAGAGATGGGGTCTCACTCTTGCTCAGGCTGCTCTTGAACTCCTGACCTTGAGCGATCCTCCTGCCTCGGCCTCGCAGAGTGCTAGGATGATAGGCATGAGCCACTGCGCCCAACCTAATTTTTATTTTTTTGATACATGATGTACATATTTTTAGGGATACATGCAATGATTTAAAACATTTGTATAATTTGTGAATATCAAATTAGTGTAATTGAGATATCCAGCACCTTAAATAATATTTGTTTTTTCTTCATGCTAGAAACATTTGAATTATCCTTTTCTAGCTGTTTTGAAACATACAACAGATTGCTGTAAACTATAGTCACCCTACTGATCTAGGTCTTATTTCTTCTATCAAACTGTATATTGACATACAAATTGATTATCCATTAATCAGTCTCTCTTCATCCCCCCTTCCCTTCCCATTCCCAGCCTCCGGTAACTACCAGTCTACTCTCTAGCTTCATGAGATCCACTTTCTTAGCTCCCACATGTGAGTAAGTTTATACGATATTTGTCCTTCTGCACTTGGCTTGTTTCACTTAACATAATGACCTCCAGTTCCATCCATGTTGCGGATGACAGAATTTCATTCTTTTTTCTTTTCTTTTTTTTTTTGAGACAGAATCTCACTCTGTTGTCCTGGCTAGAGTGCCGTGGCGTCAGCCTCGCTCACAGCAACCTCAAACTCCTGGGCTCAAGCAATCCTTCTGCCTCAGCCTCCTTGAGTAGCTAGGACTACAGGCATGCGCCACCATGCCCAGCTAATATTTTCTATATATTTTTAGTTGGCCAATTAATTTCTCTCTGTTTATAGTAGAGATGGGATCTTGCTCTTGCTCAGGCTGGTTTCGAACTCCTGACCTTGAGCGATCCTCCCACCTTGGCCTCCCAGAGTGCTAGGATTACAGGCATGAGCCACCACACCAGGCCTCATTCTTTTTTAAGGCTGAATAATATTCCATTGTGTATATGTACCACATTTTCTTTATCCATTCATCCACTGATGGACACTTAGGTTGATTCCATATCTTGGCTATTGTGAGTAGTGCTGCAGTAAACATGGAAGTGCAGATATCTTTTCTATATATATTGATTTCCTTTGTTTTGGATAAACACCTAGTAGTGAGATTGCTGGATCATATGGTAGTTTTATTTGTAGCTCTTTGGGGAACCTCCATGTAGTTCTCCACAGTGGCTGGGCTAGTTTACACTCCCACTCACAGCATATAGGGCTCCCCTTTCTCCACATCCTCGCCAGCACCCGCTAATGAAATGACCACAAACCTCCTTTCCACTCTTGACCCACTGAGAAACATTCTCCACTCAGTAGCCCGAGTGATCTTTGAGAAATGCAAATCCGATTTTGACTTCTTCTACTAAAAATACTACAGTGGTAAACTGCAAACCTCTTACCCTAATCTACAAAGCCCAGCTAGACCCAGCGGGGAAACCTCTCCACTCTGATGGCTCCTGAACAAACTACCTAATCTCTTTGAACCTCAGCCCCAGTGTGTAAAAAATAGGTAAAAATAATTATCCACCCAAAAGAGCTTTATAAGATTAAATGAGACACTATATTACAGCAGCCATTATAGTGTGTGGCGTATAGTACTTGCTCCATAAATGTTAGCTTTTAGAATTAATTTTATCACTGTAGTTTCTCTGTTCACTCAGTCTGTGTCTATTTTTCCCTCTTTTAACACATGTAGGCAGTGGTGTGCTGGCAAATGTTTAACAACTTGCTTTCTGAAAATCTTTTCTGAAAGCCCTAATTTGTAGTTCTTACTGATGTCTGTGGTGTTAATTCACCCACCATGGCCAATTTCAAGCTACCAATGTGATGACAACTGGCTTGCAAATTTCCTGAAAATGTAACATTGAGCTCTTGAGAGATGGTATGAGCGGCTCCAGCACACCGTCACACGTAGGTCTTGGGGAGAAACCTAGGATTTGAGCACGTTGGCTAATGAGAGCCTCAAAACATATCTACCTCAACACTGCTTAGGGTTCAGGAGGGTGACTCCACACCTTGAAGAGCCCCCTGACTCCCACTCATGCATCCGCGCACCCCGCAGATAACAGCTGAGCTCCTGCCATTTCTCTCTGGAAGCACTTATTTGAAAATGAAAAACCTGCAGGCTGTCCTGTTGAATATGCTCTGTCCTGGTCTGTTCCTGTCCCTGCCCACGGAGCCTCCTCTTCCCTCGGTAGCCCTTCTTTCCTTCCTCTCCTCCCCCTAGCGTCTTTACCGGGGGCCATAGCTTCTGTCCCGGTGGGCTCCTCTTGCCTGTGCCCCAAACTCTCACGCACTGAAGCTGTCCCTGACAACACCTTAGTGCCCAAGGAAGCTTGGTCCAGGTGATACCCTCATGTCTGTCTGAGCAGTTATCAGTTTGCCAGAATACCTCTGTCCTGTCTCACAACCCCTCGCACTGTGCCCTTGGCCACTTCTGCTTATGGCACAGTGTCACCTTCCAGACATTTGGGTCCTCGACAGAGCCAATGAAGATGCTGAGGGACCCGTGTGGTGTGCTGTAGAAGTTTAGAGCAAACGTCCTGTCAGTTGAACCTGGGCTCAACACTCAGAGGTTATTTACCAGCGCTGTGAGCTTGGGGCAGGATAGTTAATTATTTAACAACTTCAGTTTCTTTCTTTCTCTCTTTCTTCCCTTCCCTCCCCTCTCCTTCATCCTTCCCCTTCTCTTTCTCTCTTTAAGAGTTGGTGGCTATATCTTCTTGTTTTAGTTTTTGTTTTGTTTTTAATTAAAGTACCACACGCACATAGTTTAAAGTCAAGTACATCTACAAAACTAACTTTAAAATGGCAGCTTCCTTAACTTCATTTTTCTCCTGCCCAGAGACAACTACCTGGAAGTCTTTTAGTTGTTGCTTCTGGTGATTACCATCGTATATCTGAGTAACATGATTAGGTTGCTACTTCCTGATCTTTTCAGTTTTCAGCATTAACTTTGGTTTCCTCCCATGGAAGGTGACCACATACAGGCATACCTCAGAGATACTGTGGGTTCCATTCCAGACCACTGCAATAAAGCAAAATCACAATAAAGTGAGTCACACAAATTTTTTGTTTTCCCAGTGCATATAAAAGTTATGTTTATACTGTGCTGCAGCCTATTAAACATGCAATAGTATTACATCTAAAAAGATAATATACATACCTTAATTTAAAAAATACTTTATTGCTAAAAATGCTAACGATCATCTGAGCCTGCAGAGAGTCATAATGTTTTTGCTGGTGGGGGAGTTTTCCTTGATGTCGTTGGCTGCTAACTGATCAGGGTGGTGGTTACTGAAGGCTGAGGTGCAGGTGGCAATTTCTTAAAATAAAACAACGATAAAGTTTGCTACATGATTAACTCTTTCTTTCAGGAAAGATTTCTATGTAGCATGTGATGCTGTATGATAGCATTTTACCCATAATAGAAATTCTTTCATAATTTCTAAGTGAAATCATCTCAAATCCTACTGCTGATTTATCAACTAAGTTTATGGAGTATTCTAAATCCTTTGTTGTCATCTCAACAATGTTCACAGCATCTTCACCAGGAGTAGATTTCATCTCAAGAAACCACTTTCTTTGCTCACCCATAAGAAGCAACTCCTCATCTGTTCAAGTTTTATCATGAGATTGCAGCAACTCCATCACATCTCTGGGCTCCACTTCTAATTCTAGTAATCTTGCTGTTTCCACCACATCTGCAGTGACTTCCTCCACTGAGTCTTGAACCCCTCAAAGTCATCCATGAGGGTTAGAATCAATTTCTTCCAAACTTCTGTTATATTTATATTTTGACATCCATTCATGAATCATAAATATTCTTAATGGCATCTAGAATAGTGGATCCTTTCCAGAAGGATTTAAATTGACTTTGCCCAGATCCATCAAAAGAATCACTATCAATGGCAGTTATAGCTTTATAAAATGTATTTCTCAAATAATAAAAGTTGAAATTGCTCCTTGATTCATGTACTGCAGAATGGATGTTGTGTTAGCAGGTGTGAACAAACATTAATCTCCTTGTACATCTCCATCACAGCTCTTGGGTGACCAAGTGCATTGTCCATGAGCAATAATATTTTGAAAGGCATTTTCTTTTTTAGCAGTAGGTCTCAATAATGGGCTTAAAAATGCTCAGTAAACCATGCTGTAAACAGATGTGCTGTCATCCAGGCTTTGTCGTTCCCAGCAGAGCAGATTCAGCATAATTCTTAACAGCCCTAGGATTTCAGGAATCGTAAATGAGCACTGGCTTCAACTTCAAGTCACCACCTGCATTAGCCCCTAACAAGAAAGTCAGCCTGTCCTTTGAAGCTCTGAAGCCAGGCATTGACTTTTCCTTTTCAGGTTTGAGTCTTAGACGTCTTCTTTCAACAGGAGGCTGTTTTGTCTACACTGAAAATCTGTTGTTTTAGTGTAGTCGCCTTCTTCAATGATCTTAGCTAGATCTTCTGGATAACTTGCGGCAGCTTCTCCATCAGCACCTGCTGCTTCACCTTGCACTTTTCTGTTATGGAGATGGCTTCTTTCCTTCCTTACACCTCAGGAACCAACCTCTGCTAGCTTCCAACTTTTCTTCTGCAGCTTCCTCACCTCTCTCAGCCTTCACAGAATTAAAGAGAGTTAGAGATTACTCTAAATTAGGCTTTGGCTTAAGGGAATGTTGTGGCTGGTTTGATCTTCTATCCAGACCACTAAAACTGTCTCCATATTAGCAATTAAGCTGTTTTGCTTTGTTATCATTTGTGTGTTCACTGGAGTAGCATATGCCCAGCACATAGTAAGTGCCTGACAAGCTATAATCACTATGGTTATGATTTTAGTTTTTACTGGTCTAACCTAGATGCAGTCTGGATAGTTAACAACTGCATAGACATTTTGTTTTGATAAGGGCAGTTATGTTTAAGTGGACTCTGACTGACGTCTCCCGTCAGGCCATTAGAAGTGTGCCCAGAGTCTCAGGACAGCCCATATGCAATTCTGCCAGTGGCTCTGGCAAGGGAAGGAAATCCTATAAAACGATCCAAAGCCAGACAGACATCCCCTTGACATCTTCAACCCTGGTCCTCTCCGTTAACATGACACCTGAAATTTGTTCAAAAACTAATACTTTACGAAGCACTGCCATAGCTATTCTCCGGTCAACTCTGACATCACTATTCTATTTTATTACTCAGGAACTGAAGACCCAAAAAGTGAGGGTCCTTGTGTAGCTGACATGCAACTAAGGCATGGTTAGAACATGGAGTTGTTTCTTTTTTTTCTGTCTCCAATCTTACTAAATGAGAAGAATCTAATAGTCTGGAACTCCCATGGGATAGTCATGATGAAGTCTAGGAAATGAGTGGTGTCTGTGGGCCAGGAGTTCAGGCAGGTCTTAGCTGGGCAGTACACACCTGGAGTCTCTTAACGCAGTCGCATGTCAGCTAGGGCTGCAGTCTCTGAAAGTGTGATTGAGGTCTGAGGTTCTGACATGGCTGTGTCATATGCCTGGCACGCTGGTGCTGGCTGATGGCTTGGGATGGACGTGTGGCTCCTGTATCAGTTACCTAATGCTGTATAACAAATTACTCCTAGATTTCAAGACTTCAAAACAATAATTTTTAAAATAAAAAAATAGGATGAGGGCCTGGGGTAAGTTGGTTTCAGGATATAACCTTTTCTAGGAAATAATCTGGTTATCTCTGAGGACACCAACCACACCAAACGCTGATAGGGAAGCAGAGCGACAAAAACGCTCGTCATTGCCGATGGGAATTCGGAATGACACAGCCACTTTGGAGGACAGTATGGCAGTTTCTTACATCGCTAAACATAACTCTTACCATACGATAGATCGCGCTCCTTGGTATTTACCCAAGGGAGCTGAAAATTTATTTCTACACAAAAACCTGCACGTGAATATTTATAGCATCTTTATTCATAATTGCCAAAACTTGGAAGCAACCAAGATGTCTTTCAACAGGTGAATGGACAAATTGCAGTGTACCCAGACAATGGAAGATTATTCAGAGCAGTTGAAAAGACGTGGCCGGATGGCTCACACTATTATAAACATAAATGCATATGGCTAGGGGAAAGTCAGTCTGAAAGGCTGTATACTCTATGATTCTAACTACGTGACATTCAGGAAAAGGGAAAACTTTTGAGACAGTACAAGACCAATCAGTGGCTGCCAGGGTTTAGTGGGGACAGAGGGAGGAATGAATAGGTAGAGCAAGGGATTTTTAGGGCAGTGAAACTTCTTTATGGTGGTATTATGGTGGATACACGTCATTATACATTTGTCAAAACTCATAGAAGGTATCACACAAAGAACACTAAATGATGGACTTTGGTTAACAATCATTTATCAATATCAGCTTATCAGTTTTAACAAATATAGCACACTGATGCAAGAGGTTAATAAAAGGGGAAACTGTGGGAGAGAGAGATGTGGGAACTCTCTGTTCTTTCTGTTTAATTTTTCTGTAAGTCAAAAACTGCTTTAAAAAATAAAGTCTATTAACTTCTTAAAAAAAAAAGGTGGGGGCATGACGTGGGTTGGTTACAAGATAAAACCTTTCTAGGAAACATAGTCTAGATGTCCCTGAGGGCTTCATGCCACATGTTCTCTGAGCAAATCAATCTCGGGGCAAAGATGCTCTAAGGATAATGGTGGATTTAGGATAATATCTGCACCCTCTTGAAATGAGGGCCTGGTTTGGGTGACTTTGAAATTGCTTTTAAATCTGTATTTTTAATACATTTGAACCAAAGGAAAAAAGGGAAACCATTCAGGTTCATAAGTTTTATCTCCCTTTCTCTTTCCCCCTTCATTTTTTAAAAATTGACATTATTATAATATTTTGCTACAGAGCCTGTGCCATGAAGCCCCAGAGACCCAAAGGAGATTGGGTGCTTGTTCTAAACAGACACAGTGAGTCACGCTCAATGAAAGGTATTTTAGACAGAGGAACATTGTTCAACAAAGCCAGCACTGCTACCCCCAGCCCCGACACCCACCTTGGTGACTCACTCCATCACCTTTAGATGGGAAGAGCAGCCGAGGGCATCTAGCCCACAGGGATTCCTGGTAAGGCAGAGGACACCTCAAATAACCTAACTGGCCACTGACGGTGGGCCCTGCCCCCGGTAAACCTCAGGGAGGACCTGCGCCTGCCCGAGGCAACAGGATTACTCCTTGGCCAGGTGGATCCAAAGCCGTCTCCCCAGACACGTTTCTCGGTGGTTTATGAATCCTACACAGAATGCTCTCATTTGAAAACATTGTTCTGACTTACTGAAAACTTCCTTGTTCATTAAACAGCCATATGAGGCTATGTATCAGGTATGGTGCTAGACATTGGGGCACAAAGATTAATAAGAAACTGGTCATTGTCACCAAGGGCTCATACCTTCCTGATGTGTTTGGAGATAAAGAGAATCCCCAGGCCAGGCGCGGTGGCTCACGCCTGTAATCCTAGCACTCCGGGGGGCCAAGGCAGGCGGATCGCTCAAGGTCAGGAGTTCAAAACCAGCCTGAGCAAGAACAAGACCCTGTCTCTACTAAAAATAGAAAGAAAATTAATTGGCCAACTAAAATTTATAGAAAAAATTAGCTGGACATGGTGGCACATGCCTGCAGTCCCAGCTACTCAGGTGGCTGAGGCAGGAGGACTGCTTGAGCCCGGGAGATTGAGGTTGCTGTGAGCTAGCCTGATGCCACGGCACTCTAGCCCGGGCAACAGAGTGAGACTGTCTCAAAAAAAAAAAAAAAAAAGAGAATACCAAGCATGGCATTCGAATAGTGTAGAACTCGATGCCAGTGTGGTGGGCATTTCCTGGTTGTGTTTCCAGCATCCATTCTTCTAACTGTCCCCTGGCACTTGTTTGGGTCAGTCGTGCCTCCCCCATGCCCAAGTTTGGGTGGACTTGGCTTCCAAGCCTAGCTCCAGAGTGGGTCCTGATTGGCCTTTATCAATCAGTGTATCCCATCCCATGACCGTGGTCACCAGTTTAAAGAAGGACATGTGTTCCCAATTCAACCTAAAAGCAGAGAGGGAATCTCAACTTGTGTGGGAGCCACTAGAAAAATCCTCTTTCTTCTCCTACAATGGGAGATGTAAATGTGTACAACTGGAAACTATGGTGACCATTTGGCCACCATGGGAGGATGAAGCTGACACTGGGAGGCAGAGCAGAGAGACAGAAGGAAATGAAGTCCTTCATGATGTCACTTGGAATGCTGGATCAGACCTCACCTGAAGACAAATACCCCATGACTTTCAGTTACATTAGCCCATAAATTCTTTTTACTGCTTGAGCTGTTTTCTTCTTTCTTCTTCTTTGTTTTTTAATCATTTGTAACTGAACATATCCTAACTTATGGTGAAGAAAGAAATACAGGGAACAGGATGAGAAAAGTGCAGGTTGATTTTCCAAATGCCTACACGCAGGTCAAAGAAGTGCGAACAAGGTAACTGCGCATAAGTAGCCAAGGGCTTGGGAAGAGCCACTGTGTGAGAGTGACAGAGCTCTCTGAGGCCACCGTGCATGCAAGTCCCTACCTGTGCTTGGGGATCTCCCCACTGGAAGAGTCCTGAGGGGAGGGTCTGCCTCCCACTACAGAAGCCCATCCTGGCCCCTGAGGGTAGGGTGAGGCCACATGCCTGATGCTTTGCCATTCACATGCTCGCGCTCCCGCTGGGACTCAGGATCCTGAGGCCGATGAGCAGGAAAGAGCAATCATCCCAACCCCTGGCAACTGATCCAGCTGCCAACAGCAGCAAAGCTGGCGCCAACAGCCCATGGCGTAGTGATGGCACTGGTGTTGCCACCAGGTGGGTGCCGGGACCTGGTCTCCTTTGATTGCTGCTTGTTTTCCAAGCTGGATTCTCTACCTTTCTAGCAATTCTGAGAGCTGCCCTGTAACCTCTAAATAAATCCCTCTTCTGCTAAACCCGAGTTGTTTTCTGGTGTTTGCAAGTGACGCCTCCAACAGTCAGGCAGGCAAGGTGGTGGTTAGTAATGCTAAGAAGGAAAGGCCTAGTCAGGACTGGTCAGGAGAGACGGCTGTGCAGGTCTCTGGGGGAGGAATGGCCTACGTGTCAAGCGCAAGGGGTCTGGGGACAGACATACCTGGCTTGAATCCCAGCTCTGTCATTTGCTGCCTGAGTGACCTCGGGCAAGTGACTTAACCTCTCTGACCTTGCAGATGAGCCTCAGACTCATCTGCAAGAATGACAGTAGGACCTACCCCATCTACATCCCGATCACCTAATTTAATTAGAAGATGCAAGTAGAGCTCCCAGTACAGAGCTCTGGGAATGGTAGCTGTTGTAATTATCTGCAGCTCAGGAGGCGAGCTTTCTTACAGGGGACTCCATCGCATGCTTTTTTGAATCTTCTGTTCATCGTCCCTCTTCATTCTTCATTCACAGCACAAAGAAAGAAAATATTCCTGATGTGCAGTGGGAAAAATTTAAGCTGGATCCAGGTAGCTGTGTGCTGGTAAATGTTTAACAATCAGCTCTCCAGGAAAATAAAAGTGCTGATTTGTCGTTGTTTGCTGATTTCCACAGTGTAAATACCCCCACCATGGCTGATTTCAAACAGCCAGTATGATGTTGCTGAACACGGAGTTGAGAAGAGGTGTGTACAGTCAGCTCTTACCAGCCAGCGCCGGCGCACTGCTGGACCCAGGGAAGGTTGTCTTTAAAATGCTATGGTGCGGGGGGAAAAAACAGGTGGTTCCTGAACTCTGTGGCAGCTTGTCAGAAGAAACTCCGTAAGTACTGTTGATAGGATGGGGCATGAAACCACGTTATGCTTTGGCTTAAAACTCTAGAGCTGTCTTTAAGTGATACCATTTAAACCCTCCTGTCCCCACATGCAGCCAGTCAGCTCTCTGGCTCTGTCTACCCTTTCCTTAAAGTATCCCTTGTATCTGTCCATCCTTTTCTCTTCCTGTTCACCCACGGCCACCCCAGCCTATAGGCTGAGACTGCCAACTCTGACATATCGCTTCCCACCCATGCTGTGCTAGAGTGAACCAGCCGTGCCACCCCTAAGCCAGCCTTCACTGCATCATCCTCGCTCGGATTCACTGCCACGTGGCTACAGGTTTACTGTCCCATTCATTTTAAACACTGCTCCAGCTGCCCCAGCTTCCACCTGGCCCCACACGGTCTGGAAGAAGTAGAGTGTGAAGCTCAGATCTTCCACTTGCTAGCTGTGAGCTCTCGGGCAAATGGCAGAACATTTTCTGAGCCTTAACTCCCTTACTTCTAAAAGAGTGATATAAAAGAACTTTCTTAGGGTTGTTTCAAAGATTAAACAAAATAATTCTATGAAAGGCTCAGTGTACTAACTAGTTCCCCCGTAAGTGCTGAACTGAGTATCGGCTCGATGATGGTGACAATGACGATGACTGCTGCTACCAATGGCCAGCAGCAGGTAGTGGGAGGATGAGCACCTTCCCCCCTGGGATTCTACCCTTTGCAATTCCAATGCCACTTTCCCTTCAGCTTTAGTGCTACTTCTTTTAATATACATTTTCTCTGCACTCATTAGTTCCTTTTTCTCTGAGCTTCTGAGGCAATTTACACCCGAAACGTTTAACTCAGTATTGTAGTTCTTGTCGATGTCAGCCTTGTCCTCCTGGCTTGTCTATCAGCTCGCAGGGAGCAGCCTGTCTCCTTCATTTTCTGTCCTGAAGGATCTTGGATCACCAGCTGCAGACTGGCAAGCCATGGCTGCTAATCGTGCGGAGTCGTGCCTGGTACTTCACCGGCTCCACCTCCTGCTGTTTTTTTCATTCAACCAAGATCTACTGAGCAGCACAGTGAGTAAGAGCCTCTGCCTTCCAGGAACTCACAGAGGATCGCCCCAAACCAGTGTCAGGAGATGGACAGTGCCAAGTGCTATGGAGGGAAAGCTATGGAGGGAAAGAAGAGGGTGTGACGGGAGATTAGAACAGGGGCTTGATTTGGATGGGGGTGGGGGTCCCAGCAGGAGCTACCAGAGGGAAGAGCACGCTGGGTGTGGAGAGGTATGGCTCAGAGCGTGGGGGACCCGAGGTCAGATTGAGCAGCAGGAGGTCTAAGCGGGAGGGAGAGAGCAGGCTGCAGCGATGGGCGGGCCATAGGGCCAGCGCTAGGCTGCTTGAGTAGGTTGGGCATTTCGGTCTCTATCCTAACATTGGGAAGCATTTATTAATAGTTCTCTGAGAAATCTTAGGTGGTAGCAGCTATTTTACAGAGGAGGAAATGGAAGCCCAGAGCTATTAAGTCACTTCCCTGAGGTCACACAGCTAGTCAACAGCAGAGCAACGGTGGGGTGTTGCCCAGCATGGCCACCTGCTGAGTGACTGATGGCAGCATTGGTCACTGCAGTCCCCCAGCCCTGGCCTTCCTACGGGCTGCTTGGAAAGCACCCTCTAACTGGGGCTTTTCTCCAGCAAGGGCCAGCCTGAGGCCCTCCCGGAAGCACTGAGCCAGTTTGGTGGGAGCAGAGATGTCAGCGGTTCCGAGATCACGGCTGGCCTGACTCTGCCCTGCCTCCCTTCCCGCATCCATCCCAGGCGCTGCAGAGCTGAAGTGAAACCCCTGCGTTTGGTTTGGTTTGGTTTGCTCCAGAGGTCTGGGGCCAGAGTACTCAGAAAGGGAGGAGGGGGGTTTGGGGCGAGCTGTGTGATTTTCAGGATTTGGCCAGAACTGTCTTGGTGGAGAGGCCAAGGCACAAAGGGGCCTGAGGAAGCCGAATCCTGGTTTTCCCGGAGACAGGGCGAGCTCAGGAAACTCCTCTGAGTCCCCTTCAGGCTAAGACCTCCTTCCTCTCTCACAGTGCCCAGAGATGTTTGGTTGGGGTCCCCTGCCTCGGGCCCTCTCTCTGGCCTCAGCCTTCCCAGCCCTGAACATTAAAACTTAGTTAAGATGCTAACAGGTGATAATGACGCCTCCCAGGCCGTGTGAAGGGTGGGAATTTCAGGCACCAAATGGAAGTGGCCTTTTGGCCCCCCTCAAACCACTCGGTGAACTGGGAGGAGACAATTCCTTTTATTTCCAGAGCCTTCGGTAGCAGGGAGCTGTTTTTTTTTCATCCATCGTTAAAAGCCCTGTCTGTGAGAGGAAGGAGCTTGAAGCTCACTGAGGCAGAGGGGCCAGGAGAGCAGCGAGAGACGGAAGAAAATGAGACAGGCAGCCCTCTTCCCCCTTCCCCCGCTTCCTGCCGAGGAAGGGCCTTTGTTCACCCTGATCCTGGCCCCTGGGTCAGGAGGCCGCCCCTTTATGGCCTTTTAATGGACCTTCCTTCCGGCCACTTGACCAAATGCCCCTGGGGAGGTGCGGCTGTCCAGCTGGGCTGCCCAAGGACCCCACCCCTGCCCTGGGGGGAAGCTTAGCACCTCTGGA
Source organism: Mirza zaza (assembly GCA_008750895.1). NCBI lineage: Eukaryota > Metazoa > Chordata > Mammalia > Primates > Cheirogaleidae > Mirza > Mirza zaza. The sequence goes on along the minus strand of VSMD01117481.1, from coordinate 104,742 downwards.
AGCTTCCAGGGCTGGAAGAGGAGGAAGGACAGCACATTCCCACCTGCAGTTTTGTCTGACTCACCAGCTCGGAGGAGATGTCCCCTGTGCTTTTGTCTGTCAGCTCACGGCTGCTTTCCGCAGCGCCACGTATATTTTGAGCTCCACCGTCAGGACAAGTTGGCCTACAGCTTCTTTGAAGCAGAAATTGTGTCAGCAGTTTCCAAGAGTCACTGCACTGGGCCCTGCACACACACACACACACCCACCCCCCCAAACAGCGCCTTCGGCTCACCCTGCCCCCACACCCCACCCCAACTTCTCTGCATCCACTTGCCCCCTGTCAAGCTGTCTCTTGTATCCTTCCCGGCTGTTTCCGTCGTCTTCCCCACACTCCAGCACAGAGCCTTCTCTGGCTAGTCTCTGACCTGTTCCCTGCCTCTCTCATCCAGCCCATAAACGGCTAGGACACTCATTTTCCTAATAACAATTGCCACCTTTATAGAGAACTTAACAATGGCAGCTAACACATAGTGAGCATCTTTGGAGTCCAGTGTACTGGAAACTTAGATTAAGTCGTCCAGTAGTACCTCCATTTTGCAGTTTTAGAAACAGACAGCTTGACTAATTTGCCCGAAGTCACACAGCTAATAAGAGGAAGACCAGGATTTGAATATATTCGGCCTGGATGCAGAGTCTCCACACCTAACCGTTGTTAACACGGGATTTAAAAAAACAGTTTTTCTAAGTGTTTATAATGAGAAAAGCCCTAGGCCAGGCACTGTGAACATTTAAACATGATCGAGATGAATTTTGCTCCCCCCTGCAATTCCAGCCTCGGAGTTGACAATAGCAAGGGTTGTCGGGGAAGATGACTAAGACATGTCCAGAAATGGCCCACTGCAGCAGCAGGCAGAGTACGTGCCATGGGGAACATGCACACAGCCTTTTGTGCAGAGGATGGAGAAACCACATCCGGTTTGAGAGAAGCAGAAAGTCAGGAAGAGTTCCAGAGAGGCAGTTGGGTGGGGGGTAGTTTGGAAGGACTGATGGGTTCAGGGTCCTGAGGAGGACTGAATGGGAGCAAAGAAGGTGGGTCTGATGCCCAGCCTGATGCAGAATGAAGGGCAGGAGAATCAGAGCCAAGGTAAAAATTCCTTGACCACAAGACACAAATCCCTGAGAATCGAACATGGTATTTTAAGACAACAGGCCGTGGGCTGCCTCGGTTCTCATTTCTGCTCTAGCACTTACCAGCTCTGAAATCAAGACAAATAACACAACTCATCACCCATGTGTCAGTTTCCTCATCTGAAAAGTGGGCATCATTCAGAGCTAGGACTAAGGGGAGGTGAGCAAGACACTTGCTGTGAACACAAAATGTAAGAGGCACCCTAAAAAACTCAGTCATTAAGGCCAGGCGTGATGGCTCATGCCTGTAATCATAGCACTCTGGGAGGCCCAGGCGGGCAGATTGCTCAAGGTCAGGAGTTTGAAACCAGCCTGAGCAAGAGCGAGACCCCGTCTCTACTAAAAATAGAAAGAAATTAATTGGCCAACTAAAAATATATAGAAAAAATTAGCCAGGCATGGTGGTGCATGCCTGTAGTCCTAGCTACCTAGGAGGCTGAGGCAGGAGGATTGCTTAAGCCCAGGAGTTTGAGGTTGCTGTGAGCTAGGCTGATGCCATGGCACTCTAGCCGGGGCAACAGAGTGAGACTCTGTCTCAAAAACAAAACAAAATACGGAAAAACTCAGTCATCAAGATAAATAATACTTAGATGCAATATTTTTACAGTCAAAATCAATGCCAAAAATTCGTGATGAACAAAATATCAAGCCTTTAAATAAAGAAGCCAATACCAAGCCATATTGGAGGCTGAGGCAGGAGAAAAAAATCAGTAATATTGATCTTGTCTTTAGTTAAGCTAAAGGCACTACATCTCACCCTGGGCCTGACCCTGATAGGAACAACAGGTTTCAGGTGGCTGTAAGAATTAGACAAGATCATGCATATTGAATGTTGAGCATGCATATGGCAGGTAGTTCCTTGTAGAGTTTGGAGTCCAAGGCCTGTGTTTTGGGGTGAGATGGAGCTGTTTGAACACCTGCTCCACAACTTTGCAGCCATGAGACATGGGCAAGCACCTGTTCCTTCATCTATAAGTGGGGATAGCATCTCACTCATTGGGGCTGTTAAGTAGCATGGGATGAAACGTGTAAAGTGCCTCATGTCGTGCCTGGCACAGAGAGTCAAAGAGTCATGTTTGCAGCATATGTCTGTGTTCCCAGCAAGCATATGTTCTACCTGCATGTGGAGGCTTTCTGCTTATTCCTGGTGAATTATTATGCTTGTTGGTTTTTTTTTAATTTATAATTTTATTAGACATTGGGGTAAGAGATTTAGCTTTATTCCCTGGTCCTAACTGCCAAGCCCTCGTGTCTCACTATATTCCTCTGTGGCATTCACCTCCCTGACTCTGTGGTGCTGTTTCTGACCAGAGTGCAAGGGATTCCAAGCCCCATACAGCCACCTGGCTTCCCTGATTAGCAGCCTTGTCTACCCATACATCCTCCCTCACCAGGCCAGGACTGAGATCTAGGATGGATTGTTTGGTGGCATTATTACTTGAATGACAGGGGCCTTTTCCTGGCCTTCACAAGGCCTATACAGCACTTCTTCCCTGCCCCCCACTCACCCCTCCACACCTTTAGTGGGAACACTGCCTCCCCCATGTGCTGGTAGTTCACCTTTGATTACCTGTGGCACCTACCTATGTGGTACAGTTGAAGGGACTCCTCGCTGGTACTTAGACTGAGCCATTGGCATGAAATGACCATTGCCATTAAAGCAATCCCTTTAAAATTCTATCTCTGCCTAAATACCAACATCATTTTTCACAGCATTAGAAAAAAGCTATCCTTAAATTCATATGGAACCAAGAAAGATTCTGAATAACCAAAGCAATCCCAAGCAAAAAGAACAAAGCTGGAAGCATCACATTACCTGACTTCAAATTATACTACAAGGCTATAGTAACCAAAACAGCATGAAATTGACATAAAAGTAGATGCATAGGCCGGGCGCGGTGGCTCAAGCCTGTAATCCTAGCTCTCTGGGAGGCCGAGGTGGGCGGATCGTTTGAGCTCAGGAGTTCGAGACCAGCCTGAGCAAGAGCGAGACCCCATCTCTACTATAAATAGAAAGAAATTAATTGGCCAACTAATATATATAGAAAAAATTAGCCGGGCATGGTGGCACATGCCTGTAGTCCCAGCTACTTGGGAGGCTGAGGCAGCAGGATTGCTTGAGCCCAGGAGTTTGAGGTTGCTGTGAGCTAGGCTGACGCCACGGCACTCACTCTAGCCTGGGCAATAAAGTGAGACTCTGTCTCAAAAAAAAAAAAAAAAAGTAGATGCATAGATCAATGGAACAGAATAAAGAACTCAGAAATAAAGCCATATACCTACAGCTAACTTATCTTTGACAAAGTAGACAAAAACGTACACTGGGGAAAGGACACCCTATTCAATAAATGGTGCTGGGAAAATCAGATATCCACATGCAGAAGAACAAAACTGGATCCTTATCTCACACCATATACAAAAATTAACTAAAAATTAAAAGATGAATTAAAGACTTAAATGTAAAACCAGAAACCATAAATTCTAGAAAAAAACCTGGCAAAAACTCTTCTGGACATTGGCATAGGCAAAAAAGTTTTGACTAAGACCATAAAAGCAAATGCAACAAAAACAAAAATAAATAAATGTGACTTAATTAAACTAAAACACTTCTGTACAGCAAAAGAAATGATCAAAAGAGCAATAGACAGCCTAGAGAATGGGAGAAAATATTCACAAATTATGCAGCTGACAAAGGACAAATATCCAGTATTTACAAGGAACATAAACAACTCAGCAAGAAAAAACAATCCCATTAAAAAATGGGCAAATGACATGAACAGGTATTTTTCAAAAGAAGATATATTAATGGCCAAAAAAAAATATGAATTGTTGCTCAACATTAGTAATCATCAGAGAAATTCGAATTAAAACCACAATGAGATACCATCTTACTCCAGTCAGAATGGCCATTAAGTCAAAAAACAAAAGACATTGGCATGGATGCAATGAGAAGGGACCATTTATATGCTGTTGGTGGGAATGTAAATTAGTATAACCTCTATGGAGATCAGTATGGAAATTTCTGAAAGAAATAAAAATAGATCTACCATTTGATCCTGCAATCCCACTACTGGGTATCTACTCAAAGGAAAAGAAATCATTATATCAAAATAATACCTGTACCCATATGTTTATCACAGTACAATTTACAATCACAAAGACATGGAATCAAGCGAAGTACCCATCAACTGTTGAGTAGATAAAGAAAATGTAGGCCGGGCGAGGTGGCTCACGCCTGTAATCCTAGCTCTCTGGGAGGCCGAGGTGGGCGGATCGTTTGAGCTCAGGAGTTCGAGACCAGCCTGAGCAAGCGCGAGACCCCATCTCTACTATAAATAGAAATTAATTGGCCAACTAATATATAGAAAAAATTAGCCGGGCATGGTGGCACATGCCTGTAGTCCCAGCTACTTGGGAGGCTGAGGCAGCAGGATTGCTTGAGCCCGGGAGTTTGAGGTTGCTGTGAGCTAGGCTGACGCCATGGCACTCACTCTAGCCTGGGCAATAAAGTGAGACTCTGTCTCAAAAAAAAGAAAAAGAAAAGAAAATGTAGTGTATATATACCGTGGCATACTACTCAACCATTAAAAAGGACAAAATGATGTCTTTTGCAGCAACTTGGATGGAACTGGAGACCATTATCCTAAGTGAAGTAACTCAGGAACTGAAAATCAAATACTAACATATTCATATAAATGGGAGCTAAACTATGGTCATATGATGCACGGTCACACAGAGTGATATAATGGACGTTGGAGAATCAGTAGGAGAAGGCTGGGAGGGAGTGAGGGATGAAAAATTACCTGTGGGGTACAGTGTACACTATTTGGGTGACAGGTACACTAAGAGCCCAGGCTTCACCACTACACAATAGATCCATGTAACAAAACTGGGCTTGTACCCACTAAATCTGTTGGGAAAAAATAAAACATTTTGCATTAGTGTGGAGCATTTGTTACAGCTGATGAGCCAATGCTGATACATTATTATGAACTGAAGTCCACAGTTAACATCAGGGGTCTTTATGCTGTGTGTGCTGTGAATTTGACAGGGGTATAGCAGTGCATAACCAGAATCACAGTGTCACACAGAAGACTTCACTGCCTTAAAATCCCCCAGGCTCCACCTCTTCTGCCCTCCCTCCCTTTCTCCCTCACTCCCCAAAAACTCCTGATGAAATGTCATTTTTTGAAATCCAAGTTATCTGTAGTTCAGTTTTCAGAGCCTTCCATAACCTGACTTCAAGCTTCACTTATAGCTCGTCCCCTGGCATGTGCACTCTGGCCACGTCACTTGGTGCATGGTCTTTGGAACCTGCCCTGTCACTTCCCACCTTGGCAGCTGTGCCCCATCCAGGCCCGGCCAGCTGAGGAACGGCTAGGCCCTTGGCCCTCCTGTGGGGTTTTACTCATGGCTTTAGGCCCAGCTCAAATGTCACCTTCTTTCTGGGTCTGTTCACTATCCCCACTCCCTCCCCCCAGTCCACTAACAAAGTTGAGGGCCCCTCCTGCACATTGTTCCTGTGTTTGTTTACTCATTAATGCAACAAATATTTAGGTAGTGCCTGCCACAGGCCAAGCAGGGTGTTGGTGCTAAGGGTCTGGTGGGGAATACAGGGCCATGAAGCCGAGCTCTCGGACGGTACAAAGTTCCTTGAAGATAATAAAACTAAGCAATGTGACTCCAGGTGCCAGGATGTTCAGCGAGGGCTCTCGGGGGAAGTGACATTTAAGAAGCAACCAAGGAGGAGAGTATTCAAGGTGGAAGAATCAGCAAGTGCAAAGTCACAACATTTTATGTAAACTTCGATGAACGGCACATATCTGCCTCTCCTAGCTTTGGAAGGGAAGGAACACTCCTTAGGCGTGAATTAACCTATGCATATTCAGTGGCCAGCTCAGACCTGGCACCCAGGGGCACCCAGGACAACACAGTGGTGGGACTGTCCGCCCAGTGGCCCCAGCCCCTCCCTGCAAACACTTCCATCTCGCTCTCCCCATCCCCAGCTGGGCGCTGGGGCCTTTGTTTGCTGAAACATTTGAGCCCTTGATACCAAAGCCCAATTACCCAAGAGAAGACTATTGCCTCTTTAAAGAGTTCAAAAGCCCAAGACTTTTTATAAATAGCTCGTATCCTTTCACCAGCCCTTAAGGCAGCGATTTATGGCCCACTTCCCCAGAGGTAGACAGACTTACAGACAGGTTACTGCCCCTGGAGTCTCGGTTCCTACAACTGCAGGGTGCTCCCACTTCCTTTCTGCATTTTATGACCTCCTGGCTGGCTCATCCTGAAATGGGTTACACGGGAAGGAGGCAAATTGTGCAATTGTGCGGGGCTGCAGCTGCCTCGGAAACCGGCGGCACACCAGACTCAGGAAGGGGCTGGCGGGTGGAGGGGAAGGCCAGCAGCCTGGCCCCTTGGCTGTGGCTGGCTGTTCTGGCTTCCAGAGCCTTTTCCCGGCAAGACACCCAGCATGGAGGCCTGCTGTGACAGGTCCACCGTGGAGTGTGCCTCAGAGGGGCAGGCAGGAGGCAACAAACTCCGTTCAAGCCCATGGCAATGCCGCAGTTCGTACAAAGTCACTCATCACACGTAAACAGCACTCTCGTTTTTAGGGCACATGCGTGTCCCTTGTTGCCTTTAATTTATAGTTCTTACAGAACTCCAGTGAGGTAGGTCTTATGACATCCTATGGCAAATGAGGAAACTGAGGTCCAGAGACTGACCCGGGTTGCAACGCAGCCAAGAAGTGGCAGGTCCAGACCCTGAGCCTGGCTGCAAATGCAGGGCTGGGGCAGAGGCACTAAGAGCAGTGGGAAGCAGGAAAGAGTGGCCTTTGGGACGGGTGCATCGGCTTTCAGTGGGCTGCAAAGAGTGAAAGGACATTCTGGCCCAAGATGGCATCAGAAGAGGCAAAGCCTGTCACAGGGCCATGGTGACACTGTGACAGGCCTGGCCCAGGGGTTGGGGAGACGCAACCCATTTCCTAACAGTCCTCACAGGTCTCTTCCATTGTACACCAGCCCTCCTCCTTTCCTGCATGCTTTTCTCTAGTTCACTACCTCCCACCCAGACATGCGAGGCAGTGTCCAGGAGCACAAGCTCCGAGCTCCAGGCCTTACCAGCCACGTGACTTCGGGCAGTTGGCTTACCCGCTCTGATCCTCCTTTTCCTCATCTCTAAAATGAGCGTTGCAGCAGTTGGATTGGGATGAGCACAGGGCCCAAGGACAGTAGCTGATATTATATTATTTCTGTGATTGCTGTCCCAGATACCGTGTTTCCCTGAAAATAAGACCTACCCATAAAAGGAGCCCTAGCAGGATTTCTAAGCGTTTGCGCAATATAAGCCCTACCCCGAAAATAAGACCTAGTGATGGGCGTGGCTGCGCAGCGCATCTGTACAACCCATGCATTTCTTTGAGGAACGGTGAAGACAATGAGCAGCCCTTCTCATCTGCCCCACGAGAGCTCTAGTGCTCGACATGAGAGATTGGGCCAATGGTTCTAAAGGAAATAGAGTCGCAAGAAATTCAGGATGGCATTCGGGGTCTGGAGAGTTACGATGATGTTCCAGAAGAAGACGACTTAACTATATTTGAATAAATGTAGATCGTTGTACCGTACTTAAAAAAAAATAACACATTCTCTGAAAATAAGCCCTAGGGTGTCTTCTTGAGGAAAAATAAACATAAGACCCTGTCTTATTCTCGGGGAAACACGGTAGTTCCTCCCCTTCCCAAGTACAGCTCTTAAGTTGCCATTTGCCCTGCTTCAAAAACTAAGACCGAACACGATATTTTAGCATTCAAGGCCTGCTGAGCTCTGATCCCAAACTTCCCGCGGCACTACCCCAGCCCTCAGTTACCCTGTTCCACCGATGGTCTGAAATCCAGAGGGAAGGAGGCACGTTGGCGTGGATTCCACCACGGCACAGTGGAAAGAACACCCATGTGGGAGTCAAGAAAAGCCAGTGTTCAAATCCCGGCTCTTCCAGCAACCCCTTCGTGGGGTGGGCACCTGGCCTCTCAGAGTCCCAGCAAGCATCCCTCTAAGGAGGGGTCCCTCTCCTCTGCCGCCTGCTCTGAGATGCTGACACCGCGACAAGTTTCACCTTCCAGAGCATTGGGCGTGCTCTTTCCGTGTTTTCTTCTCTTCATTTCAACAGCGTGTGCTCACTTCAGGCCGTCTCTGTCAAAGGGGCTCGGCCGAAAACCTAACCAAGGGGCTCCTCGATGTCGCCGACACTGTCACCTTACACTCATTTCCCACCACGCATGTGTCGTCTCCCCAGCCAGGTGGCCTGGCTTCCCGAGGACAGTCTCCTTGTCCACCTGGCTCATCCCAGCCCCTGGGCCTGACAGTCAGTGCTCAGCAAATAGTCACTGGGTGCACTGATTACTGACTGGCAGCGTGGGCTCAGTGCTCGGCACCCGGGGGGCGTGTGTGAAACCGCGCTGTGCATCGCAAGGGCCTTGGAAAGCAAACCCACGCTCCCCCGTGTGTGATGGCGCAGCTAACACAGCCGTGCGACCCAGTGAGCACAGACTGGACAGCGTGCCGGTATGGGGGGGGGTCCCTTGTCGGGGCCACTCTCCTCAGCTCCGCGTTGGCCATCCCTCTGCGGGGACGAACTAACTGTGCCAGCATGCCTCCTGGGTCCTCCAGCCTTGGCATTTTACCGCCGGCACCCCTTTCATCCCAACAACAGTCGTGTCAGGTGAGAATTACCATCCCTGTTTTACAGATGAGGAAACCGAAGCGAAGAAAAGGCGAGTCACCGATCTAAGGTCACCCGCTCAGTGGCGTGGAGCTGGGATTTGAACCCGTGGCCATTCCCGAAGAGCACATTCTTCGCTGCCCCATACCTCCTGTGTCGGCCCGGCGAGCCCGCCGTGGCTTTCAAGCAGTTCGTCCGCCATTCTTCTCTCGGCACCCGTTTCCCGGGCCAGCAGGACCGTGTTGGAAAGACCAGACCAACCCGGTTTGTTTCCAGCCCTGGACAAGCCCGAACCGCCCTGTGCGCCGGGTGCTGGCGCACGCACGGCCCTGTGCTTCCGACAGTCCCCGAAGGGGGTTGAAACGCAGGGCAAGTGGAAACTCCCCCCACCGTGGTGTTCAGAGATGGAATTTTTTCTCTCTCTCCTGATTTTGAAACAATCAGGATCAAGGCTGCAGTCTGGCTGTGCTCCTCAGGTCTCGATGATTTATTCATCAGGTGGCTTTGGTACGCACATTCCCCTGAAGGAATTTGCGGCAGAGAGAAATGGAGTGGCAAGGAGACCCAGGGGGCTCAGCCCCCTCCCCAGTGCTCACCCAGGGATGAACAAGGACAACTCTCCAGAGGAAAGAGAGATCTGCACCCTCACCCCAGGCCCGGTGCTTGATGGCCAGAGATAGCATCAGGCAGCAGGAAACAATTAGCTGCCATTGTATTATTAGGCTGGAGCCGGAGGGAGGCAGGGATTGGGGTGAGATCTGCAAGTTTATTAGCTCTCTCCTGCCCTTTTACACACAAGTGTACACTAATCCCCTTGAGCCCTGGGTTGGCTGAGCCAGTAGTAAGGTCAAGTTGATTTGCCTCATTCCTTCCTTCCTTCCTTTTAATTTGAATGCTGCCATCCCCATTTACTATTTGGGTGGTAATTTGCTTCAACGTTTGAAAGCCTCAGCTTCCTGATCTGTAAAATGGCAAAAATAATAGCCCTGCCTGGGTTTGTAGTGAACCTTAGATGAGCTAATCCATTTCAAGTGTTTGGTAACTAGTCTGGCAAATAAAAAGAACACACTAAATGTAAGTGTTTACCATTACTGTTGTTGACTTAGCAAACAGCAACCATTAACCTACTAACTACCTACCAGGTTGTTAGTGTGGTCCTGCCTTCCAGGAACATCCAATTAGTAGGAGAATGTCTTAGTCCATTTCTGCTGCAATAACAAAATATCTGTTATAAACAACAGAGATTTATTTCTCACAATAAATCTAGGAGGTCCAAGATCAAAGTGCTGGCAGGTTCGGTGAGGGCCTGGTTTCTGCCTCCAAGATGGTGCCTTGAACACTGCATCCTCCAGAAGGGATGGACACTGTGTCTTCACCTGGTGGAAGGAAGAGAAAGGCAAAAGGGACCTAGCTAGTTCCCTCCAGCCCTCTGATAAGGTCATTAATCCCATTCATAAAAGCTCTGCCCTCATTATTTAATCACCTCCTCAATGACCCACCTCTAATACTGTTGCACTGGGGATTAAGTTTATTTTTACTTTGATTTTTTTTAGTTATAGGGTCTCACTCTGTCACCCAGGCTAAAGTATATTGGTGTGATCATAGCTTACTGCAGACTCAAACTCCTGGGCTCAAGCAATCCTCCTGCCTCAGCCTCCTGAGTAGCTGGGACTACAGGCAGGGGTCACTACACCTGGCTAATTTTTCTTATGTTTTGCAGAGACAGGGTATCCCTATTATTGCCCAGCCTGGTCTTGAAGTCCTGGCCTCAAGCAATCCTCCCACCTCAGCCCCCAAAAGTGCTGGGATTACAGGCATGAGCCACTATGTCCAGCCAGGGATTAAGTTTGAACATGAATTTTGGAGAGGACACAAACCTGCAAACCATAGCAAGGAGATGGACCATTAAACAACCAGTTACAACACAGCATGGTCAAATGAAATGACAGACAAATCGTAATACAAGGACGTACATGCCAGGCACTCTTCATTTCACTTAATCTTTCAAACAGTCTCATGAAGCAGGTATTATTATTTTCTTCCTCCTTTTAGATGCAAAGACTAAAGTACAGAGGGGTGAAATAACCTGCCCAAGGCGTCCTCAGTGAGTTCCCTGGGACTGCTGTGCAGGGGACTGGCCGCAGGGGCTGCAGGAGGCGGCAGGGAGACTTGCCAGGAGTGTTCCGGGTGGGTGGGGATGAGGGGCTCGGACGGAGGACGGTGGCAGCAGTGGAGGTAGTGAGAACTGGTGAGATTTGGGATCTGTTCCGGCAGAGGTGGTGAGACTAGATCAGATTCTGGATACATCTGAACGTTCACCTTTAATTTTCTGTAGGGTTTTGCTGCGAGATCAGATTAAAGGTGGGAAATAAAAAGGGAAGCCCCCAGTTTTGGGCCTGAGCTGCTGGACACTCTAAATCTAGCTGAGACGAGGAACGCTGCAGGAGCAGCAGGCTGGGAGAGGAAGCCGAGACTCCGGCTTGCTGAGAACGTGTAAAAACACATGTTCACGGAACGGACGAAACTGGCTGCCAAGCGCCCTGCTCCCTGCCTTCCCACCCGTTTATGGCAGCAGAGGGGCAGCCGCAGTTAAAACGGGGGAGAAGTGCTCTTTGGTCAAGTCCTTTTCACACCCACTCCGACCCCCCAGGTTCCGGGGAGAGAGAGAGGCTCATGGCTGCGTGACCTTCTCACTTTGTTTTTACACCTTTACCTTTGTTTTGGCAGCTTTGACCTGAAGGGAGCAGTTTCAACTCAACTTGTACTCCTGGGTCAAGGCAAGGCTTCCTGCCTTGAACTCTTTCCCCTGCTCCCTGGGCACCCCCACCCCCAACCTTTTCCTCGTACATGGATCATGGCCCTGGTGGCCCTGGGGAAGGCGGAGGTGGGCTGGGGGCCGGCAGGGCTGGGAAGTGTGAAGTTTCTCCCTGTCGCTGCTGCGGAGGAAGCCGAGGAAGCCCGGGTGATTGAGTGAGCTGAGGTGCGAGGTCAGGAAGGGAACCAGCAGCAGCGGGGAGGGGAGATCTGTATCTGGGCCATTTGTCCCCAGCCCTCAACCCAAGGAAGGCTGCCTGCGGGAAGAGGCTCAGGACTCTGCCTGTGAGGGGTGTCTTTAGTCCTGAAAAATGCTGGGCCAGCTGATCCAGTTCAGCTCAGTCTTGTTTTATTTGGGGAGTTCCTGCAGATTTTTCTCTAACCTCCTTTTAAGGCTGCATGTGTGCGTGTACGTGTGCACGTGTGTGGGCACGTTCATTTCCCTGCAGCACTTTTCACTCTCTAAACCTATTGTGAACATCTATTTGTTAACAGAGTTCTCTTGGCTTCCTTCGCTCCTGAGTGGTTCGGGTTCTAGAGCCCAGGCCTGTGCACACTGGGCGGCAGGCAGCGCTGCCGGACAGCGCTCGGGAAAAGCCCGTTGGCCGATGCTGCCGTCACTGCTTATTTGCATCTCTGCTTGCTGTAAGAGGACCCCAAGTTATAATGTTTTCTTCTTGAACGGTGGAACTTGTTACCCTGTGTCAGCAGGCCATGGGGGCTCTGGGTTCAACATTCAGCCCAATTCCTAGGATAAGACCTGGCAGTGGAGATTTATCAACCCTGTATCAGGAAAGGAAGCCACTTTGTCCCTCCTTTTCCCCTGAGAAACTTCCCAAATCATCCCAGCCTCTGACCCCGCCATGCCTCTCTACATCTGTGCTGTTTGCCCCCATCCCCACCCCAGCCTCCATCTCTCTGTGGTTCTCTTTCCCCCATCTGTCCTGTGTCTCTATTTCTGTCTCCGTCTTACCTCATGGCACATGCTGTATACACACACTCGCACTGACCTTTGACACGAGTTCACGTGAAATAGGTCATCATTACCCCCATTTTTCAGATGGGGAAATGGAGGCTGAGGGAGACTCTGTGACACGTTTGCTCACACAGCCAGCGTGCAGCCCACTGGAATTTGAACCCAGGTGCCCTGAGGCCCAAACTCTGTGCTGAGCCACGACTGTCACAGAAACAAATGCTGCCTGGCGAGGACATGGCAATCTCAGGCGCACCGCTCCAGCAGGCTTCCTGGCAGCACGAGAGAGGAGAATGAAGGTGGAGACGGGTCTGGGCAGGCCGAGAGGGCGTCAGGACGGGTGGGCTTGGGAGGCCGCCACATGCAGTTCCCGCCGTGCACGCTCTGCCCGGTGAGCCTGGAGCTCCTCTGGTCTCAGTCCAGGTGCTGCCTGCAGACTCTTCCGTCTGTTTCCGGCCTGTTTCTAATCCCAAGGTCAGAGAAACTTCGGGAAGTCAGAGATAGAAGGTGACAGAGAGCTACAAACTGCCTCCACCAGGTCATCTGTGGCAGGAGGCTAATGCCAGCAGGTCCTTTCTGGGGAGAAGCTGGCGAGGAGCTACCTACCAGAAATGTAAGCTCTTCAGACTTTAACATGGGGGTAGAGGAGCGGGGATGAGGGGACCTGAACCATGATCTCCCAAACTGCATCGTCAAGAGCAGTCTGGGGCAGCCTTGGAAACAGGCACTGCCCAGCTCGCATGGCAGAAGCCATGGTGAGAGCGCAGGGGGAAAAGTGCTGCTAAGGCCTTACGCCACTGGCCTCGCCCACTGACCGGGCTACTGACCGTTATTTACAAGGCTGGCTTATTCATGGCCACTGAAGCTAGGAGAGGCAGGATGGAGACAGAATCTAACAAATGGGTTATTTATAGTGACATCCCAGACCTCAAAAGGAAAATTCCCATACTTAGACATTCCTAGATGGCCTGCGACACAGGATATTTAAAGTAACAATGGGCCAAATTCTTGCTCACATTTTTGGCAGGGCTCCAGGCTCAAAGTCCACAGGAGAAAAGACTTGGGCTGCGCAGCTTTGGTGGCTGGGGAGGTGGACGGGGCAGGGGTAGGGGAGGAGGAACTGTTTCTAATCTGGGACCTATTTAAGATCTGACTTCCTCCCTCCTTCCTGGAATTACAAGGAAAACATGACTTTGATTTTAGAGATAACGTTCCATGTGATCTACTTTGGAAGATTTTAGAAGTTGTAGCTAGCTCTGTGCCCTCCCCTCCGCTTGAGAAAAAACGGGGTTGTTAAATAAACTAATAGGATATACTTTGAAAAACCCTAGAACTCCTACATTTCCTCTACCTGGGGGTGGATTTCCAGCCTGTGGACAGCCTAGCAGCCAAACTCTCTGAATGCTGTGGATGACTGTGTAGTGCTGGACACGGCTCTCTGCAGAACAGTCACTGACCCATCGAAGACACCACTTCGTACCATTAATTCCAAGGAACTTCTCAGAAAGGGTTTCAAAGGTAACTTACAGTATGGACACGGCTGAGGTTATAGTCAGGGTGACTTATTTTTCCAATAACTTTACTGAGGTATGATTGACATATAAAAGGCTAAACATATTTAATATATACAGTCTGATGGGTTGAGAAGGCTTCTTAAGGCCCTTCCCAACCCTACCCTATGCTATTTCTAAACACCAGCCTTGTAAAGTAAAAAAGGTACCAGCTCTGCAAGTTAGGATGCCTCTTTGACTGCAAGTCACAAAGACAGTCCAGCTCAAACTGGATAAAATTATAAGAAAGATTTATTCCTTTATATAACAAGAAGTCTCAGGTAGAATGACTTCAGGAATGGCTAATTAGGCAGCTCAACAATGTCAAAAAAGGACTCAGGGCTGGCCTTTATCCGAAGGCTAGATCCCTTCATGGTACTAAGGCGGCTGCAGTTCCAATGTCACAAGAAGACACTATAGTATGTTCACTTCTTCTTTATTTCCCCTAAGTTGATCAACAATAATTCATATGCTGTCCTGGTCTATGTGGTGAATGTTCAATACTGATCCTTAATGAATGTTTCCGGTAGCCATACATGCTCTAGAAGGGCCAGGAGAACCATATGGTATCAGTTCCTAAACTGGCATCCTTTTTTTGTCCTTGAGGATGTTCAGTCACAGGTCAAGTGGCAAAGGGAGTTGAGGGACAAGAATTTTTACAAGATGGGCCAGGCGCGGTGGCTCACACTTGTAATCCTAGCATTCTGGGAGGCCAAGGCGGGAGGATTGCTCGAGGTCAGGAGTTCGAAACCAGCCTGAGCAAGAGCGAGACCCTGTCTCTACTATTAATAGAAAGAAATTAATTGGCCAACTCATATTTATAGAAAAAATTGGCCGGGCATGGTGGCACATGCCTGTAGTCCCAGCTACTCGGGAGGCTGAGGCAGGAGGATTGCTTGAGCCCAGGAGTTTGAGGTTGCTATGAGCTAGGCTGATGCCACAGCACTCACTCTAGCCTGGGCAACAAAGTGAAACTCTGTCTCAAAAAAAAAAAAAAGGAGAATGTTTACAAGATGGAAGCTAGTACTATATTCACATCACTACAATGAAGTGGTAGAAATGCTATGTCCTACCACATGGCTAGTTTGGGGACAGAAACAAAGTCTAAGGCTATGTTTCGAACTCTCTTTGCCTCTCTCAGTTTATCATTAATTAATTAATACATTTAGGCCGGGCACGGTGGCTCACACCTGTCATCCTAGCACTCTGGGAGGCCCAGGCGGGAGGATTGCTCGAGGTCAGGAGTTCGAAACCAGCCTGAGCAAGAGCAAGACCTCGTCTCTACTATTAATAGAAAGAAATTAATTGGCCAACTAAAATATATAGAAAAAATTAGCCAGGCATGGTGGCACTTGCCTGTAGTCCCAGCTACTTGGGAGGCTGAGGCAGGAGGATTGCTTGAGCCCAGGAGTTTGAGGTTGCTGTGAGCTAGGCTGACGCCACGGCACTCTAGCCTGGGCAACAGAGTGAGACTGTCTCAAAAAACAATGATTGATGGCAATTGGCACTTAGCCCGGGGGCCAGTCTGGGGGTGGATGGTGGTGGGGAGCAGGGATTGAAGGAAACTGAGGGGCCACACCCAGATTTGGAAAGGGCAGCTGCCTTTCAGCTCCAGCCAACTGCTGGCATAGGGAATGGGGGGTCCAGTGGGGACAGCTCCTTTTCTTTTTCTTTTTTTTTCATTTCAGTATATTATGGAGATACAAATGTTAAGCTTACGTATATTGCCCATGCCACCCTCCCCCAACTCCTTTTAATTTTCAAGAGAAGTTTTAGATCTGGGTTTGGAAACCTCTCAATTTTCAAATGATGACACCCAACAGCTTTTGAAAACACTGTGGGCCAACAGTTTGTGACTTCTGCCTACGTGGTCCAGACCGTCAGGCTGAAGATGGAGAAACTGAGGCTAAGAGGAGAAGCGAGATGAATCCTTCTATTCTTTGCTCTCTCATCTTTCAGACATAACGGCAGTTCTCAATGATTGGCTGAGTGCTGTGTAGTCACCATTTAATCTTCCAACTGTTACAACAGCAGTCTCTCTTCCAAGATCACAGCTAGAGCAGGTGGCAGAGCAGGACCTGAGCAATAGACCAGGCTCTGTGCTCTTCTGCACCCCATTGTCCTAATTGGAGGAGCCTGTGGAAGTGGCAGTCATTTCTCAGAGAGCCCCAAGGCCCTGGCCATGCGGGCTCTGGGAACTGGTCTCGCCTGGATGGATGATGGCTCTCTAATCCTGTTGGTGCATTGTCTGGGAGATGGTCACAGAGTAGCCTGGCACTGTTTATAAGGTAGGGGTCCCCAGTCCCTACCCCTGCTACCTTTACTCCAGCCTGGCTGCTTTGGCTCCCTGGTCCCTGCCCTGTTCCTCTACTCCAAGGCTGGCCTTGGCCCCTGGAAGAGCGGGAGCGGCTTGTACCCGTCACCCTCTGTGAGCACATCTCTCCCTGTCTACCCACAAAGCCACCAGGCCCGACTTTTTGAATTATCTGGAGCAATTTACAGCTCCCTCTCTCTCCTGTAAGATTCTTGCCCCTTCCCCTAACATCCCTGGCCATCACAACCCAAATCCTTCTTCCCATTGGAGAGGAAATCAGGAAGCCTGGCCAAGAGCAATGTTAAGAGGCTTGGTAGCAATGTTGTGGTGAAATAGAGGATCCTTCCTGAGATCGGTCTGAGAATGGGGTGTTGTAGTTCAGTGGTGAGACCTGGGTTCAAGGTCTATCTCGATTATACTCTACGTAATATTGCCTAGAACAAACTATCTACTCTACCAACTTCTACAGAAGCACAGGTGGGAAGGAAACCTCTCTCAGGAGACATCGGAAGACATCCCAGGGAAGGGACCCAATTGCATTGGGTCTGAAAGTTGGAATAGGGTCTTAGCCTGTGCAGTGGCTTTGGAGGCAGATCCTCTGGGTTAAAATCCTGGGTCTACCACTTATCGGCTGTGTGGCCTTGGGCAAGTGACTTTATCTCTCTGAGCCTTGGTTTTCTCATCTGTAAAATGAGGCCAATTATATCAACCTAATTTGACTGTTTTCAAGATTGTAAATAATGCAGCATCTGTGCTCAGAAGTGATAATTATTGTAATTATATTATTTCATAAGGCCACTTGGCCTCTGGTACCCTGAGGGCTTAATAGAAGCCACAAGTCCGCAGTTTTCCAACTACTGGTTCCAATTAGAACATCACCTGGAGCTCCATTATCTTGCCCTGTGGATGATGGGTTTTTTGTTCAGAGTCCTAAGCTACTCCCCCTCCTCCGTGCCCAATGGGAGGGATGCCAGTCAGTCAGAAGTTTACTTGAGTCTCCTCAGGTACAGGAGAGGAAGGAGCCAGGCCCAGGGAGGAGGTGGTGAGAGAGGAAGAGAACAGGGAGGGTTCCAAACCTTGCAACAGTTAAATGTTAATATAGGTGTTGGCATAGGAAGTGTCTTCTAATGACAGAAGGAACCGAGGGAGTTTTTCAATCATCTCCTGCTTAACACATACAGATGTATTCATAATTATCCCTTGCCTCCGGCCTCGAGGCCCAGGTGGGCTCCAGAAGGCCTGTGTTCCTGCCAGACGAGAGTCCGTAAAGAACATCATGTAGACAATCGGAATGCCATTTATCGTGCAAAGCACAGTAAAACCCCGAGCTCTCTTCCTGTCTCAGAGACCCATAAATTATGAAAATTATACCTGCCCCAGGCCATGGACATATTGTTTTATTAAAGTTCTGATGAATAAACTTAAGGCTCTTAAAAATGTTCTCTTGGCTTTCATCTGACACACACCTCTAGCATGGAGCCCGCTGTCTGGGTTCATTTGATTAGCTCACTAACGGACTTTGGAAAGTTGAGCTCACTTGAAGCTGCAGGTTCCGCAAGCCGGAAAGCAGCAGGAGGGGTTGGGGCCTCCTGGCCAGAAGATGAGGCAGCCTAGGGGGTTCTCCTGACTCTTCTTCCAGGAATGAGCACCAAGGCTTGGTGCCTTTTTAGGGGATGCTTGTTTATAAGTGTGGACAAGGCTAGATTCTGCTTCTTCCCCCTTAACTTTCAATTCCATCCCCAGGGAGACGTTTATCTACTCCATCCTGGGCCGGTTCTTTCTTCCCCAAATTGAGTTGCTAAATCATTCAGTTTATCTGTTTTTACTTTCTACCCTTCAGTCATGTATTGGGCATGGGAGAGAGAACTTCTCTGAACGTCAGTTTCTGCATCTCTAAGAGGGAAATGACAATGGCATCTGCCTTGCATGCCCAGTACCTGGCAAAAAGAAGCTGTTTGACAAACGCTAACGATGATTATGACCCCCAAGCCATTTTACAACTGGGAACCAAAGGAACAGGGCCAGATGGATAAAGACAAGAGGCACATGTGGAAATTTTTCTCTAGACAGTGGTTAGCTCCAGTTTCACCAGGAGCATCTGGGTGAGTGAGCTGTTAAGCATTCGAACCCTTGTATAGGTGGTGGTGGTGGTTTTTCATCTGCAAACTAGGTAAGAAATATGAAAGTAAAACCAGGGGGCAGGCCTGCCATGTTCCCACCCATAAGGAAACCCAAGACTGAGTCAAAGTGTGGTCCACACTAATTGGGACTGAGCTGATTAAAAAGACAATTATCCCTAAGTCCCAGTTACTTACTATGTCTTACTTACCCTGTCCGTGAAGGAAGACTTAGAGCGTGAGTTAATCTTTGTCCATCCTACAGGAAAGGGACAGGCCACATGGTCTGGCGACAGAGGACAGAGAGGGAGCCTATCTAACTCTAAAAGTTTTAGAGCAAACAAGGCCACATTGAAGAACATCCTGTGTCTTCTTGGGCAGTGACCAGGGATCCTTGGCATGTGCTTGGATGTCTGCAAGAATTCGAGGTTTGGATTTCACAAATATCCTGAAGGCTGTAATTGGTGACCCCCTAGAAAAACCAAGGACTGGACCCATGGTTCCTGATTTCTCCCTCCACCCAGCCCCTCTCTTCCCCCACCCCTTGTCATTGTTGGTGTCTCCCTTCACTTACTGGCAATAGGAAAAACCCCTTAATTATAAATGTCTTTTCTAGAAAACAAGAAGCATGTGCTCATGTGTGCAACTTTCATTGTGAAGAGCCTATGAATCAAGGTAGTGAAAAGGTTCCCACAGCTACGTTAATGGAGAAGTGGCTGTGTCTGTAAGCTCGAGTGCTGTTACTGGGCTGGGGATGACCAGAGAACTGGAGGGAAGGTGCTTTAGGTCCTAAATGCATGGAAGGTTTCAGAGGTCAAAGGAACTGGTTTTATGCGATATTCACCAATCCAGTGAAAACAAGGAAATCGCTGGGGGCTTTTTGAATCATGTATGTGTGTGTACATATGTATGTTGAAATCCTGTTCTGGGGCAACCAAATAAAGGGAATCAAGGGAGAGGGGCTGCAGAATTTTTAGAGAATGGACAGGTCAGATTACCCCTTTTCTACCTCTCTAAGTCTCCCCTGTTTGGAGGACAGCTTGCCTAGGCAGGAGGATTTAGCAGCATGGAGCAGCATTCAGCATCATAATGAAGCGAGGCTTTTCCCCCTGATGGTTCTAAGGTTACCTAGGGGCAGACAAGCCTTTGCTGTGTATTTCCATTCCGTGCAGTGGCCGACTGTTCTTTGACAAACTTGGGGCCTTGCTGGGTGAGGATGTCAGGGAAGGGAACACACGAACACCAGAAACAGCAGTCCTGCATATATTTAACAATATATATTTATATATATTTTCTAGATCAGTACATTCAGTTTTTAACTTGTTTTTTTCTTCACAAACAGAAGAACTCTTAACAATAGTAGACTTTCTAAAATAAATACTATTAAAATAGAGCTTCAAAATAAATATTCTATACAAAGAAAACCTTATGTGATAACTTTTGTGGTGGGATGAGGGGGCTACAGTGACGGGGTGGAGGGGGGAGATGAAGTAGGAATGGGGGGGGCCTGGAGCAGTTTTTCTGTTTGTAACATGAAACCAAACCATGGGGCAGTGAACAGAGAAAGCAAAATAAGACACAGCATGGCACGCAGTTACCCACAGCAAAAAATGGCAACTGAAGCTTCGTCATGACTGTCACAGTCAGCAGGGAGGGCGTGAAGGTGCTTATCAGAGGCATGAAGCTCGCAGGACACCCTGCCCTAGTGAGTGGTACAGTGTGACGTTGTGCTGCTTACACCCCGTATCACACACTTCCTGGGGCAGCACAGAGCACTTCAAGGTGACAGTCAGCTGGGTCCCGGGCCAGACCCACGCTTTTCACATGTACAATCTTGGACAAGCCATTGTCTAGCTGGGCCTCACCGCACTCAAGGTACAATGGCGACGGATGCAGACTTCATAAGGCTGAAAGAACAAGTGATGCCCTATGAGGTCTTCCGCCTCCACCAGCTGAGAAGGGGCCCACAGTGACGGAAAGGACTTGGTCTTCATGCCCTGCCTCCCCGGCACTCTGAGAAGCCTTGGCTGTGCCCAGCCATTCATCTGAGAGGGCTTTTCTATCCTGACCCAGATGCCTGCTGGACTGCTGCCTCCACACGCCCATCCTTGGGTGCGGGGGCCAATCGAGGCCCCCTAGGAGGAGGGCTCTGGATCTAGGCTTGGTCTCCCACTCCCAGTGAAGGCAGAATCCCCCTTCCATCCCGGGGGGGAGCAGTAGTGGGGACCAGCTTGGCGCTTTCCACAAAAGGTCAAAACCACGCATAATCCAGCCAAGCAATCCGCTGGTACGGAAAACAGCCAGAAGCAGCTAGAGAAATGGGGCAGGTCTCTGAGTGCTTGCTCCCTCGACTGGCCCCCAGGAGCTGGGAGGGTCCATGAATAAGCCAGCTTTTTTCTTTCTTTCTTCTTTGAAGCTGGGGGAACCAGAGAGGGTTCCCTCACTCCTTCCCTTCACCACCAAGCACACGAGGCACAAGGGGGACTGTGAAGGAGAGAGCAGAGGCATCTCCGCAGCAGCAGGAAAGCAAACCAAAGAGAACAAGCCTAAATGAGAGGGAAGAGGGCAAGAAAGAAAAAAAGCAAACCAAAACCCAGGGAAAAATCCGTGTTTACAACTATGTACACAAAATGTCAGGGTTCGGGAGGCTGTCTGCCGGGAAATGGGGGTCTTTGTCGGTAGAGGGTCGTGTGTGTGTGTTGTGTATGTGCATACACAGCTTATGTAAATCAATTCTCCACAGAATGGGTGTGTAGACCACCAAGATCACCAAAGTGCAACTTGCCACTGGGTCGTTTCCCACGGAGACGATTCGAGGGAGGGGCCCTGGGAAGAGTCCCGGCCTGGAGGAAAGAGTGCACATGTGCGCTGTTGTCTTGGGGCCACCCCATCTGAGGAAACATCGCGCCAGTCCTTCAGTACACTTCTGATACATTCAATTAGTATAAGTGGTTGGCTGAATATGGTTTTTTTTTTTCTTCTACTATTCCTTCCGAAATATTCAAGAACATCCATCACAAACGTGGCAAAGGTAGCTACATGAATCAGCCTTAGAAAATGCAGATGCGATATTTCACATTCGCCTTTTACAAGCTAGCAAATGTTACATAAATAAAGCCGGAAATAATATGACCCTCCCTTCCTCCAATCAATAAATACCTATGGTTACAATTAACTTATTCTAAATCATAAGGTGTTACACTACTAGTCTTCAAGAAGGAAAAAAAGGTCCCGGAGAAGCATTGGGTGCAGGCCGATCACAGCTACCTGCCTCCTCGCCTCCTTCCTGGAGGCGGTTCTGTGCCTACAGAACAAACCAGAAGCGCCTCGTGCACTTCCAGTCTCGCCTGGGGAAGCTCTTGCGCCCCAGGCCACGTCCTCGCCTGAGAGGGGAAAGCAAACTACCACACAAAGCCAAAACCCCACACCACAGCTGGGGAGGAAGGACCAGACACACTACAGCGTTTGCATGCAACAAGTACCTACCCACCGGACGTGCTGCACTTTCTGAGTCCTTTAGCACCTTGAGAGAAAGAGTTGCTACGTCTTTGGGGGCTGTCAGGAGAGGGTGGTGTGGCTACACACTAAAGGCAGGGCTCTGTCCCCAGTGTCCCCTGGAGAATCTTTCCCCCACCCTGTCTCGATCTCTTCCAAGCTCTTCTGACATTACCCCCCCCCCCCAACACTGGGGCTTCCTAAAACTAAAATAGACTCTTTTTTTCTTCATCTCTCTATGTACATTAAAGATACAGACACATCACTATACACAAAAGGCTATGACAGCAGCAGCAGAATCGGAAGAGAAGAAACCCAAAGCCGGCTCGGCTCGACTGCCATTCATTCTGCCAATGGGAGGTGCCGCCTCTCTTCCTTGCTGTTAAATCCTCTTCTTGGTGGGGAGGGGAACTATGTTCCTTGAGGTTGCTCGTCCCCCCAGATTTTGAAATCAGCCCTTCCTGGGGGTGGCCCAAAAGGAAGCAAGTTGTTGTATTATTATTATTATTATTTTAAAACACCGTTAGCATCTGGTTTAATTATTCTATAAAAACGTAACGACTGGATCCAGAGACCACAGCCTCAGACTCATTGGCAAAATGATATTTGGTCTCGCGTTTGTCGCCCTGGCCTTCTCTACCCATGGAGTTTCTGGAAAGGATCTGAGTAGAGAGAACTCGGACACGTAGCGGACAGGCGCGCGTGTGACTCGGTGAGAACCGAAGGACGGCGTGACGAACGGAACATCCCGCGAGAGTTGGTGGCGCAGTTGGCGGAGAGATGCGCTTGCGCAGTGGCTCCTACTTCCGTCCTGTGGGCTCCAGGGAGGCAGGAGAGAAGGAACATGGCTGGGACTCACGGGCTGTCCTCTGTCCCCAGTGGGCTCCCAGGTATGTACACAGCAAGGACTGCTGGGGTGTTCTGCCCCTTCCCCGAAAGGCCAGGGCGAGCTGGGGCGGAGTGAGGAGGGAAGGGGAAGAAGGTATAGAAGTCAAGACTCGCAACAAGACCGTCTTCTTCAAAGGTACCCTGGCCTCAGTCCCGGGTAGCAGCCGGCTCCTCCGAGAGCCACAGACAATGGAAAGAGGGAGAGAAAAAGGAAGGGGGAGGAGGGGCCGGGAAGCCATTCAAGCAGCTGCAACTTCCGGAGATGTGTCCACATCTGTGTTCCGTCTTCTGAAAAAAAAAAAAAAAAAAAAATCCTCCCCACCACAAACCACACGCCGCCCCTGCCATGGTCTGTTTGACACAAAGTTCCAAGACCCTGAAAAAACCCCAAAGGGCTGCTTCATCCTCTTGGGGAGCAGAGCACGTGGCGGTGGTCTCTATCCTCCGAAGCTGGGGGTGGGGAGGGGGCAGACCAGCAAGGCAGCCGCAGGAGGACACAACCTCTGGCCCGGCTGCAGTCTTCCCAGGTGCCAGAAGGGAACCCCGTTTCCAGGAGCAGCGCCGGAGCGTGGGCCCAAAGCGTCAGAAAGGCTTGTCGGGTCTGCTGGCCTTGGCGTCCCCGCCGGTTGCCTTGCAGATGACGCTGTTCGTGTGCTTGCAGCGACAACCAGGGCGGCGCAGGCGGTCGTAGCCGCGCTGGGCCAGCTTCACGCAGCCGGTGGCGGGCAGGTAGCAGAGCAGGCAGGGCAGCACCAGCGAGAGGGCTCCCATGAAGGACCAGCGGGCGCAGCAGTTTGAGTGGGAGCAGGAGCAGGGGTGGTCGGCGCAGGAGCCCTCATCGTCCTCGTTGGTGCAGTGGTAGAAGACGCCCTGCACCAGGCACATGCACGTGCCGTAGTTGACCAGGGTCTGGGCCGAGCACAGGCACCCCTGGTTGCAGACCCAGCAGGAGGGCAACGTCCGCGGGGACGCACACTCCTTGCATTTACACTTCCCACAGGCCTCGCACAGCAAGAAGTGCTTGTCCAGCTCGGGCAGGACCGCTGGGCCCTTGAGGTCCAGGGGCTTGCAGTGGACCACCTTGGGCTGGATGCGCACAGCCCTTGGCGAGGCCTGGTCGGCCACCGGCGGTGGTGCCATGTGGTCTAGGAGCCGCTGGTCAGAGGATGTGCTGCTGCTGCTGCTCACCGAGCTGGGGCGTCCACTGAAGGAGATCCAGTGGTGAGTGACATCTTGGTCACAGCGGGCGGGTGTGGGGGCCAGCTCTGGGGCCCCAGCCCGGGTCCGCTTCAGGCCGGCAGTGGGGGCCAGGCCGGGATTGTCTATATAGTCGTTCTCCACGTGGCTCGTCTTCATCTGGTCGATGGGCAGGATGGTGAGCGGGTGCTGGAGCCGGCTGTGGGGCATCCGGCTATCAAGAATGGGCTGGACCATGACTGAGCTAGGAGTCAAGGGGGTGCTCTGTGGGATCGGGGGCTCCATGGAGCTGGAGGTCCTGGGCTGCACGGAGAAACAGGCTTCTAGGGGCCCTGGGGGGGGGGGGGGGGGAAAAGGAAGAGAGAATGGATTCCAGGTATCAGTATGTGGCCTGTCAACGCCCACCCCATCAGGTCCTTGGGAGCCCAACTGAAAGGAGAACTAAATGCCCAGCAACTCCCAAGGCTTAGCGATTAGTAATGACAACAATAGTAGCAGTCGGTGGCAGAAATAACACTTACTGAGCACCTAAGATGTGGAGACACTCTCCCAAGCACCACATACATGAAGCCATTGACTTCACAATGATCCTAAAAAGGAATTACTATTATCCCCTTTTTCTAGTTTATAGAAAACTAATGTTCAAAGTAACTTGTCCAAAGTCACACGAAACAATCAGTAGCAGGACTAGGACTCAAACCTGACCAGTCCCAGCTCATTCTTGTAAATCAGTGAAACGTGCTCCTTATTTAAGATATATAGCCTAGGCTGGGCGCGGTGGCTCACGCCTATAATCCTAGTACTCTGGGAGGCTGAGGTGGGTGGATTGCTCAAGGTCAGGAGTTCGGAAAACAGCCTGAGCAAGAGCAAGATCCTGTCTCTATTATAAAAATAGAAATTAATTGGCCAGCTAACGTATATAGAAAAAAAAATTAGCCTGCCATGGTGGCGCAGCGCATGCCTGTAGTCCCAGCTACTTGGGAGGCTGAGGCAGTAGGATCGCTTGAGCCCAGGAGTTTGAGGTTGCTGTGAGCTAGGCTGATGCCACAGCACTCACTCCAACCTGGGCAACAAAGCGAGACTCTGTCTCAAAAAAAAAAAAAAAAAAGATATATAGCCCAGTGGTTATAAACACGGAATCTGGAATCAGACCCACGTTTGCATTCTCAACTTAGACTAACAGTATTGCTACGAACAAGTTCTTTAATCTCTCTATGCCTTAGGCCTTAGTTTTGTCATCGCAAAATGGGTTTCTTATGAGGATTAAATGAGACAATGTATATCCGGTGCCTAGCATATTGCCTGACATACAAAAGGCGCTCAATAATTTATCACTGCCCCAGAGAGTAAGAGTTTAGGTTTCCTGAGCACCTATAAGCTCTCTGTGCCAGGCATTGTGCTGGGTGCTGAGGACAATGAGGTGAAAACAGACCGTCCCTGCATGCCCCCATGAGTGTATCAGCCGGATACACAAAAGCCTTTATTTCAGATATCCATGGGAGAAGGAAGGGCTGTATCTGATGGCCGCACATCCAGGATATTAACTTATTACTACCACTTCTAAGAGCAGCAAGCTCCAGTGGCCAGTAACCCCTGGGTGTGTGAGCTTCTGACAACTTGGATGGGGAATCCTCTCAAGGGGCACTCGCACCACCCATTTCTCCAAGTGCTGAGCTGAACACTGAGCCTAAATGCTATTTACTAGAATAGCTAAGCCAACCCTGGATCAGTTTCTAATTTCACCGAGAGAGTGCAATTTTAAGTTGGAATCTGGCCAGAGATTCAACTGCAGTGCCTGACACGGAACCCCAGGAAGTCACTTAAATCAAAGAGCGGAAACGGCTTGGTTCAAATTTAGAAAGTGCACATTGTTTTCTATTAGAAGTGCCATTTCCTTGCCTGCTGACCTTTACATTTGGAATTCTGCTGGAGATCAATTTAAAGAAATAGCAGCAGAAGGCCAAGACCTCTGCTCAAGAGGACACAGTTTGGAATCCAAGGGAAAGATTAAATTCTGGGAAGATTCCACCCTAATCCTAAGAACCCCAGGGGATGGAGTGGGAGGGTAGAAGGGGAAAACAGTCTTTAAAACAACAACAAAAAAGAGCACTGGATTACCGTGTTATGAGGTGGGGTTTCCATAAAATGCTTTTTCAAGATGCTAATTAGGAGAGCTGATCCTGCCCCTCTGCTGTTAGGTTCATCTGGCCTTAAAGGTGCTGTCTGAGCAGGGGATATGGGTAGGTTTCCACTTCCAGTTAATCCCCTCACCCCTGGGACTCTGGACACATTTGGCCCATCCCAATATTCGAGTCACAGGAGAATGACACCCTGGCCCCTCGGGACTCATCCATCCTTGTAAATGTCTATAATACCTGGAGGAAAAAAAATAAAAAACATCCGGAGCAACTCAGTGTTGTACTTCCCCATGTGGAGACAAGTTTGATCAGATATAGTTAAAATTGTTGGGAAAAAGAACTTCTGTAGGTGCATGTCTAAAATAAAGAGCTAGCTCTAAATGAAAGCTCATGAAAGGGATAAAAAAGGTGTATCCACAGGGCTGTCATCTATACATCATCTCCACTGCCAAATGCAAAAAGCACCCAATCTTTCCTACAAGGGTCACTGCTCAGTAAACTGGTGTTTTCCCAGGCATTCACATAGGGCACCAAGTATTGGCTTTGCTCCTGCAGCCCTGCCCACTTAAAAGATGCTGGATTTTCTTTATGCACATTTTTCCTGACTTGGAAAAAAATCTACCTAGTGGCAGTGCCTGCCCCCATACTCTCTTTAGACGAAACCAGAGCATTGCCCTGGAATGGGAGTCTTACTCATGGCAGAGTTTGCTTTAAGTGTCTGGCAGGTCTGCCACCAAAGAGGAGTCATTGCCAAGGCAGCCTTCAGCAGGGACCCTGTGGTCTGGGCTGGAGAGAGGGACTGTAGGCCAGCATGTATGGAAAGGAGATTTTCTAAAGATCAGGCAGGTGACAGGGCAGGAATTCCACCCAGGGCAAGCTGCCTCAGCCTGCCCACTTATTCTGCATGGGGGTCCCAAGGCCTTGCTTCTAGAATAAATGAGTTTGGGATCAACAGACTAGGGTTAGGAGCTTGAGGTCCCAGCCCTGGGGATTTTGCCTGGAGGAAACGTGACTCAGTAAGATTAGAAAATGCCACAGATCCAGAACCCTCACCCCTTGGAGAAAAACAACATGATTCCCTTATTCCAGAAACCCAGTTCAGGAATACTCGAGGTCCTGCCACCAAAATGTCAGTGGCAGTTTGAGGCTCACATTGCCCCATGTAGTTGGGTTTCTGTCTCTCAGGACCAGGGTTAGACTGGCCATGCTGTTGGAGAAAGTAAAAGTACTCCTCTCCCCCAAACAGATTATCCACTCTCCTTTCCCCAGCTCATTTACTGGGGACTGGGGTTCTTTAAAAACAGCCACATTTCCTACAGCTGAAGCAAAAGGAATGGGCCATGGCTCAGGGATTGTAATAGACCCTGGAATCACAAAGCAGATTCCTCAATCCATGGAAAAGTCCCACCAGGAAGCCAGGGTGGGAGCAGCCGCTGCACTGCAGACAATGGGATGTTGTTGGCATGAGCAGGCTCCCATCACCCCCAGAGGCAGCTGTCAACATCTGAACCTGCAGTTGAGGCCAGACGTGGGGGGTGGAAGATGACTTGGCTCTCTTGGGAGGTGCAGCATCCGATGGCTCCAGCAGGCACAATCTAAGATGTATCTTCCCGATCGGAGCCCTGATGCAGGTCTCAGCTAAAACCAATGGCTGGCCCCAGTCCCACTGCTAGCCCCACCTCCCCATTAACAAGAACCCTCCACAGGAGGGCCCTCTAAGAGCCTCCGATGAATTTATTTGGCTGACAAAGGAAAACAACTTCCTGAGCTGCCTGTTTGATAACCCCTCAGCACAGCTAAATGATGTCTCAAAAAAAAAAAAAAAAAAGAAAACTCTCAGTTGGTTTAGACTGATCAATCTCTACTCACTGGGACACACCCACCTTCCAGTCTGAGCAAGGCTGACAATCTTAAGTGCAGTTTAATATGTACTCTCTGCTTCCCCTGCAAGGAAGGAAGAGATTTATAATATAAATAGGAGAGAGGAGGCTTTGCCTCATTTAAGTAGTTTGGAAGAGACTGATGGCCAATTTGGAAGACTCTGGACAGAGAAACAAAGCCAGCATTCCACTTAGCCAAAGAAGCACCTCTAT
Organism: Mirza zaza; assembly: GCA_008750895.1. Classification (NCBI taxonomy): domain Eukaryota; kingdom Metazoa; phylum Chordata; class Mammalia; order Primates; family Cheirogaleidae; genus Mirza; species Mirza zaza. Next base: position 76,277 of record VSMD01117481.1, on the reverse strand, counting down.
CAAATTTTAGGTGGCACTCTTTTATGGATTAGCATGAGGGAAGGGAACTTTTAACTCCACTCAACCTTCTAATAATAATAAGTAATAATTATGGAAGCAGCTAATATTTAAGAAACATTTCTTGGTGCCAGGCTCTGTCCTAAGCCCTCATTGATTTTCTCATGTAATCCTCACTACACTTGGAGATAGTGCCCATTCTGCAGAGGAAGAAATGGCAGCATGAAGGGTCATAGAGCTCGCAAATATCAGGGCAGGATTTGAACCCAGACAGCAGGCGCTCTAGAGGCTGGAACCTCACCCATGCAGACCTATGACTTCTAGTGATTTGCAGAAGCCCTTGATAGCTTCTGGGTGTTCATGGAGAAGCAGGAAAGCTCCAATCAGTTTTACAACCATGAACTCCTCAGCAAGCTCCCAGCAGGGAAGTGAAGCCAGACAGGGCTCACAGCACACAGGAGCTGGGTGAGGGGAATTTCCAGTGTGGACAGTGATGGTTGGGGGAGGGGGACGCTGCAATCTCTGTCACTCAGGGAAGGCTCAGAGCTCTAGTTACCTTCACTCCCAATTCAGTGCTCTTTGCCATCCCTTCTGTCACCCCACTCCCCTTTACTAAGTGTTTCCATTTTTAGTTTTCTTAAAGTTAAATGGGTCTCACTTGTAGTTCATTACCAGGCAGTCCCTCCAAGGAATCCCCTCTCCTCCCCACCTGTCAAGTTGAACTTAAGGGTCCCCAGGACACCTTCATTGATGGGGCTTCCTCGCCCAGGTCTGAGGAAGGAAGGAGGAGCTGGGGCAAGAAGAACAGCGTCCTAGAATACTGAATTGGTGGGATATTAAAAACCCCAGAGCAAGCCAGTCTGACACTCGGTGCACTCGGTGCATTTGCACCGGTGGGGAGGGGGCTGAGCACCGGCTGCAGACAGCTCAGTACAGGCTGAAAAGCATCAAGAGGCAGGTTAAATGTCCGCACAATTGAGGGAGATACCTGTTCCCACTCATCCACACCCTCCCCTTGACTTACCCTAGGGAGGGGAGCTGGGAAATACTGGGAAAAGCTGACAGTTGTACTTTGAAAACTACAGGTCAGCTAATGACACACTGGTGAGAGGCTCTGAATGAATGGGCAGTTTCTGCACTGCCCCATTCAGTCTCAGCGGGATCCTTCAGTGAAGGCTGTTTAACCCTGTAACATCTCAGAATAAAGGTCCCTTAGCTGCCAAAGAGCCTGCCCACCGCTATTGCTTGGTTCTTTGTGACAACACCCCAGTTTAGATAATTAAGCTACAACCAAGTGATGACTTATTGCTTTAAAAGGAATTTTTAAAGGTGGGGTGGTGGTGAGGGAAGCCAGGGACTTGCCCCTCCCCACACCCCACAGAGGAAGACAATCTCTGCTGAGAATGGCCCCAGTGGGAGAATAAGGCATTTAGGCAGCTGGATTTGTCTGGGAATCCTTCCTCCTCTCCCAGCCCCAGCCCTAAGGAGCTCACCTCTGGCCAAAATCTGTCAGAGATCACAAAAGAAAACAGTTGCTTTTTATCACTTTGTCCCACCAGTTATCAGTTCCCAACCCTCTTCCCCAACCATCCAGCTGAGCCTCAAATCCCTAGCACAGGGATGGGTGGGCATCTTACTGCACTTTGCCTCTGGGCTATTTTAATCAGCTTCAAGTTTCTGCCTTCATTGTATTACCCCCTTAATTGTTGTACGCTCAGATCCCAGTAAAGAGGGATCAGAAGCCAAGAGTCAGACACGATGGGAGCTAGAAGGAGCCTGCTACCACTGGCACAGTTTGGAAACTACTGGCCCAAGTCAAAGTCTAGGCTGGGACCAGAACTCCAGACCCCCAGGGGAGGGGCTTTCTCCCATAGACACCGAAATCATATTATTTGTCTCGCTACCTTCCAAAAAGAAATGAACTTCCAGTAATAGATTTTAGCTTACTCCTGTGACAGGGGCAGGAAATGACTTCCCCTTCCCCCACCAGAAAAAGAAAGACTACCCACAAGGGAAACCACGCTTCTGCAAGTGGCCACCTGCCCAAAGGGCCCCTTCCCTCCTCTGCTGGATCCAGCACATCTGTGCTCTGTCCCCAGTGCCCTTGGCTTCCTTCACTGACTGGGGTCTGTCCTTGGAAAGAACAATCGTGATCACAGCTGAACTGTGGAGCCTCTTAAGCCTAGCCGCAAGGCCTGGAATACATTCCCCAGTCTTGTCAGATGTCCGGATCTGCAGGGTGGCCCCAGACCCCTGAGAGCCAAGAATACCCCACTTTTTAACATCATGTAACAGTCCATACCTCCTGTGTAGGAAGGAGCACCCTTGAAATCAGGCCTTCCTCCTAGAAGCTCAGTAGTAACCATGACTGTGGCCCTCATCCTGGCCACTCACTAGCAGCTCCGCTGGCCCCCCTGGCCCCTTGGGAGGAGTTTGTTCTCTCTATTCTGCAGATGGGTAAACTAAAGCCACACTTTGCAGGTTTGCCTAGCCACTCAACTGCTCTGCCCTGGCCCCTGGCTCCGTCTGGAAGGAGCAATATAGTTTCCATATGTTGTTCTTCATCACTTTCTTCCTCTGGCTCTTCTGAAAGAGCAAACATATTCTAATGAGTCACTGCTTTCCCCTCTGGCAGGCAGATTCAGGTTAGCCATGATATGGAACCTTCTCTTGCCATTTCCCTTCCTTTAAAACTCTGCCATGTCTACATCTGAACCCCCAAATTTTCAACATTATCCCCAAATCCAGAAGGCTTGGGCAAGAACCCTTATCTAGGTTGTCGTCACAAGGGAACTTCCAACTCAGTAGGGACCAGATGACAGGCACTCTGAATTTAAAACCAAATTAAATACTATAATTCTCAAAGAAATAATGAACTTCTCTGAATAAAGAGGAATACTCCTTCCTAGGCCTTCTTGGTACCAGTACCCAGGCCCTACCTAACAGGATGGCCAGAGTTGAGAAAAATGATTGGGGACCCCAAATCTGTGGGCTTAAAATATCATACCAAGGGACCGTTAGCATTGAAAAAACGGAATCCCCACTTGTAATCCCAAAATATTGAACCCACAGCAACATACCTCAAAGCCTACTTTGGGAGGTGTTAATGGGTTTTTTTCTCCCTTACTTTTATTTAAATCTCTTACTTTAAAATTTTGTACTTTAAGGCTACCACCATTTGTTATTCAAGAAAGTCAGCAAAACCTCTGGGCGTATGCAATGTCAGGTTTACCAAAGTAGAGGCTCAGGGGTATGAACTGGGCAGAAGGCAGATTTCCAAAGAGCCACATCTCTCCAGCGATTCTGGAAGGATGCAGATAAAAATGACATCTGTGAGCTCCAAAGGCCCACTAGCCCCCAGCCTCTGCCCTGTTCTAGTCTGTGTTCTGTCTCTACCACCAACTCCAACCAAAGCTTTAATCAGTGAGAGGCTACCGTTTCAGAGGGTAATCTGGAAAAGGTCATAGGGCTGGGTAGGAGGGCTAAGGGCAGGTAAGCATTTATACCCCACAAAAATGGAATGACTCCCGAGTTCAGAATCTAAAGCGGAAGATAGCCCAATAGATGTCTTTAAAGGCTCTGTCACGGTAGCTGACCAATATCTGCATTGAAATCTCAGAAATCTGCTACCAAAATGCCTCCCCTCCACCACCCCCACCCCCACCAGTGCCAGCCACGCAGCTCAGCTGTTCAGTGTATGCACTGTTCAGTTAGGGTTAGTCTAGAGCTTGCCGCACATGAGGACCCTCCCAAGGGATGGGAAGAGAGGGAAATGCAACTGCACTGGACGGACATCTCTACAATTTCCTGAGACAGAGAGAGAGAGAGAGAGAGAGAGAGACCCCAACCGCAGCCCTTCCTTTCCTAGCCCCACACCCGCACTAAGGAAAAAAAAAAAGCTAAAAATTTCAGATGTTTATGCTCCATTTGTGTGAAGATCCGGAGAACTCTAAACATTGTGAAATCCACCAGTGCAATACTGGATAGGGCCTTAGGCCAAACCGAGCTTATTAGGAGATTGATAAACCCACATTTCCCAACTGCTCTGGGCCTTTCACCTTCCAGCTTTGAATCCCTGAGAGCCCTGGTCAGCTAACCAGACATGCGCCTGCTGTGGCCCCTCCGCAGGTTCTCTGGCCTCTCCCCAAACTGGAGAGAATCCCCACTGATTTGGCGGCAGGAAAGAGGGGGAAGCCACTAGGTTTGGATGCCCTACTGAACATACACCTTATGTCCAGCACTAACCACCCTAGGGGGTGGGAGGGGGGCTCCCAGGAGCCTTGCTGTGCCAGAAGGCGGCCTCCTGCCTGCACCCAGGCCTGGCAACATGGATGCCCACCCAGCAGCTGGGGAAACAGGCAGCCAGCAGCACTCCCCTCTGCCTACCATCCAGCGCCTCTGGCCCATTTCGCCTCTCTAGTCCATCCCTCAGCCCTTCAAGCCATGCAACCATTTTTCCATCTGTCTTGCCTCTTCTGCCCACAACCCCCAGCCTCCAATCAAAGAGAATTGAGAAACCGTCTTCTTGCACAAGAGTAGCTACTGTCTAAATGCTTTCTGATCGTCTGCATGGAGAGGGAATTGGGCACGGCCCTGGCCCCAGTGATGGAGCCAAGCTCCAGCTGCCCTGGCCGGCCCAACCCGCCCTCACCCTGCTCACTACCCCCGAAGCTTTGGCGATTCACAGTATTTCAGAACGTACCGTCTGTATCCTCTCTTCCCGGTGATGTCAAGCCTGGTACCACCAAGAAGGAAGGAGGAAAAGTGGGAGCCTTCTCTCTCCTAAGCTTGCAACCTCTTCCTCCGGCTCCCACACGCCCGGCGTTATGTAAACGCACCTTCAGCCCCTACCACAGCCCTAGCGCGGCCCGGGGTCCCCGGGGCCTGGCACACCTAGCTGCCGGGGCAGAGGGAGACACGGGGTGGCCAAGGATCCTCGGGCCCTGCAGAGGCCGGGGAAGGAAGAGGCAACTGCAGGACAGTTGCACAGCATAAAATGCAGCAGCGGAGCAAAGGTCAGACGGCTAGGAACCGCCTTGCCAAGGAGAGGGAGCAGAAATACCCAGTCCTCGGCTTGCGCTGCTCTGACCATTGAGGGAGAGAGGCAAAAGGGGAGGAAACGCAGTTCGTCACTGTTCCAAAGGAGAAAAAAATCTACGTCGAGCATAGGCCGCTGCAGCAGGCTGGGGAGGTATATGGCAGAGGTGGCACCGTGGGCACGGAGCTGGGGGGTGGACGAGCCGACCAGGGTGAGGGCGCCCCCCGACCTAAGCTCCTGACCAAGCCCAGAGCCACCCGTTCCAGCGCTCGAGGCGGGTGGCAGCAGAAGGAGGAAAGAGGCCAGGCCAGAGGCAAACTCCCGGGACACGCACAGGGCTTCCCGAGTCGCAGAGGGCGGGGAAGCCGGGCTTGGCATTGCCCAGGGGTCGGAAACGGCGGTGCCAGGCTGTGAACACCCCCGGCGCCGTGCCGGCCGGGCCGAGGGCGGCAGGGAGCTGCGGCGCACCGCAGCGACTCAAGGAGGCGCAGGCAGAGGGAAGGAACACTGAGGCGCGCCTAGAAATAGCGTACCATTTACCCCAGCCCGAGGGGGAGTCGCTGGCGGCTCAGAGAGGGGCAGTTTCGGATCCCCAAACCGGCCATGGACTTACTTTGAGGAGCTTCAGAGTCACAAGCATCGCTCCACGTCTGTGTAAATCCCGGAACCCAAGCAGGACAGCTGCTGCTGTACTCGCAGACGCCGGCCAGAGGAACCGGCGAGGCTCCCTGCGCTCCACAGCGCCAGCTCCGCGCTGTCAGCTTCGCTCGCTGCCTCGGCGGCGATGTTGCAACCACTGCCTGGGAAAATGGCTTTTTTATGAATGGGAGGGAAGGGCGCTCCAGTGCGCACGCGCGCCGCCCGCGATTCTATGAATGGGTGGGCACAAGCGACCCCATGTGCGCATGCGCTGCGCTCCTTTTTTTATGAATGGGGGGCCGGAAAAGAACTTAACCCGTGATTGCTGGGGCTGGCTCTTGTTCCTCTAGGGGACGGCGTTCTTTTACAAAGAGGAGTGGAGGTTCGAGTGGAGGTTGTTGTTGCCTTCTTTTTTTTTTTAAATGAATGGAGGGCGGTGGCGATTGCTGCAGCTGGCCCAGCTGCGCGGGCTGTACTCCCTCCCAGCCTGCAAGAGGAGGTAAAGGCCACCTTCGAGCCACCGCGGGCCTGGGCAGGAACTGTCGGTGTCGCTGGGGTTGGGGGGCGCTGCGGCCTCCAAATCCCGAACTGAGAGCCGGATGGGGGAGGATGTACCTAGATCTGGGCAGTCCCCGCAGGCAAAGTAGGGGATGGGGGGAGGGAGGACCCCTGCTGGGGGCTTTCTGTATCTCTAGACCAGCGATGCCTAGGGCCGTCGGAGGCAGGGATTTTGAAGCTGCGTTTACCAAAAATTAAGAAAATGTCCATCTTCCGAGAAGGGCTGAGTGGGGGTTGCTGCGTGAATCTGGTTCCTTTCCTGAGAATGAGTCTCTCCTCAGTGCAAGACCACCCCTCCCCCCGCTTCTTGGGTGTAGAGACAGGGCCGAGGCCTTTTCCGGCTCCCGTGCTCCCCGGGGCGATCCTGGCAACGCAGCCCGAGGAGGCCTGGCCCTCGCCTCCCAGCGCCCCCTCCCCCCGCCCCAGTGTAACGTCCGCAGTGCCCGGGGTCGGCCGCCTGGCAGGTCCCCACTCTACCCCAGTCCGTATCCCACCCCACAGGACGCAGGCCTGAGAAGCACCCCGGTCTACCGAAGGCCCACAGCCCTTCGCTGCTGTAGGGGCCTTCCCGCAACCCCCCAGCCCGCGCCAGCCCCCTCCGGGGAAGCGGGAGCGCCGAGAACTGGCCAGGTGGATGGGTGGAGCCGGCCGCGCTGAGGAAGCTGCCGGGGTGGGCGCAGGATTAAATAACAACAGGCTTTTGAGCCGCAGAGGAAATGGAAATGGCTGGGGTTCCTTTCTTTGCTGTTAATGATGGGGGGGGGGCATCAGCCCAAGCCTATGAAAAGAAAAGCCAGTGCCATTAGGCCTGACTCGGGGAAGGCGGGGTGACCCGCCGCAGGTCCAGCTCCGCCCAAGGACAGAGGAGGCTATAGCCTCGGGGGAGTCCGAGATAGGGGGTGGCTTGGATGCGGGGATTAGAGCAGGGCCTGTAAACTGTGTCTTTCCTCTGTACTGGCCTCACGGGAAGATTGCAAGGCAGTCTTTTTCTTCCTACGCCACAATAGGACTGCACTTGGCTGTTGTCAGAGAAACCAATGAGAGACTTCTAGCCCAGGGCTGAGGCCTGGCCTTGAGCTGGGGCTGGGGTTCTTGAGACGGGCAGCTCAGACCAGAACCCAAGGTCACCGAGTCCTAGTCTAAAAGCCTTCTCACCATTCAGACTCACTTCTCTGTGATTACTAGCCCCAGCTCCTGGGAGCAGAGCCGACCTCCCCTAGGGGACCTCAGCCTTCCTTTTAGGGCCAAGACCTTCCCCTAAAGCCAAAAGAAAAACTCTTCATCAGGACAATGGCGGGATTTTACAACTGCTCAGGACTTCCCTTTAAGGATATTGAAGTTCAATATCACTATCTCCATTTGTCAGATGTAGAGATTGAGGCCAAGGGTCTTGCACCTAGTAAATGGAAGAGCTAGTAAATTGTAATGCTGATTTTCTAGGTCTTTGCAACCCGGTTTTTTCTACTTTGCTACCAAGTCTGCTCAGCATCACAGACCTAAAAACCATTTTCTTGCATGTCATTTAAGCACTTGAAACAACAAAAATTGAAGCAGTAATTTTCCAGCTAGTGCTCACCCATGATCCTTGCCCAAACAATTAGAAGGATGGGAGTAAATAAATACTTTTTAATATGGCAGAAAAGGAGGGCGGGGATTGAAGTCTTGTTTTTTTTTTATTAGAAACATTGGCCAAGGGACAAATAGGGCTGCTTTTCATGCTTGCGAGGGTGAGGGAAAACTTACCTTTTGCCCCAGAAGGTTTGCTTAAAGATCAACTCACAATAAGGCAGATTAAAACGAGAAAGAGATTTACTTACTTTGTGCAGGGAGAGAATCCCAGAGTGATTACGCAGTGTCCCAGTGGGGTCCAGAAATTTATATACCCTCATTTTAGAGGGGAGGGAGGGAGAGATGAGGAATATAGGTAATTCCGTTTAGAGGCAATAAATGGTCATTAGGGAGGATGAATAGATACTTGAGAGAATGAATGCATGAGGGGAAACAGATTGACTTGTAAATGATTCTCTTCGGAAATTAAATTAACCTGAGACAGGTATTATATTTAAAATGATTTGGTCCAGGTCTGCTTGCATTCTTCATCTTCTTTCCTGCAATATATTAAGATAATGGGGAGAGGGAAGGGAAGTCAATTGTTCTTTTTGATGGGTCTGGGGGTTTTTTGTTTGGTTTTTGTTGGTTTTTGTTTTTTTAATGAAGGAAGAGGGAAAGCCCATTCCAGTGCCTGTTATTTCTAAGAGTCTTTAATTCAAAATAGTCTTTCTACCAAGAGGGCCATATTTGGGGGTCAAATTTCCTGATCTCCTTGATAGTCTTTTCGCTTTCCTGAAGGACTCAGGTGAGGAGACCCCAGCCCGTGGTGAGCTGGGAAGAGGCTTCTAAAGAAACCCAAGTACTGTGTGGTTGGGAGTGTCTGGAGGCCATCTTCTGGTTCTGCTTGGAACCTGACCTGAGGAGTGGTTCGTGGCAGCAACTGTGAGAAATACGCTCATTCATCCATTCGTCATTTCTGTGCTGGGGCCTGCGACTCTGAGAACTCAGTGGTGAGGGACAGATAGCCCTCCCTGCCCTTGTGAACCTCACGGCCCCTGGAGGAAACAGACTGTGCAGTGTGAGGCTGCGGTCAGTGCTGGGAGGGGAGTCGGCATGCTCCGGGGGTGTGTGGGGGGAGCCAGACCTGGTTTTGATTTGGGCGAAGGGAGCATCTCTCTGCGATGGGGCTCGTGTTAATAGCTGTGCTCGGAGACTGGAGGGAGGCTGCGAGAGGCGTCGCAGGCAGAGGGAGCAGGGGTGGAGGCCCTGGCTGGGGAAGCCTGGCTTGTTGGAGGCACTGGCGGAAGGCCGCTGTGGCCCCAGCCATATGAGCAGGGTCGAAGTGAGCCTGGTAAGAAGTTCTGATATCATCCCACTACGGGTTTTAAGCAGGGTGTGACACACTCTGATCTGTATTTTAAACCTCTCCAGCAGCCCTGGGGTCAGTGATTGGGGAGGTGGGTGGGAGAACAGAACGAAAGATGGTGGGGATGCCAAACATTTGCTCCTTGGCAGGTCACAGACACCACGTTCTTTCTTTTGGATTGGGCAGCTGGTGGGCCTGAGTTGGATTTGTTTTCCTGCCTCATCTGACTGTTCATTCCAAAGCTACTCACTGTCTTCTCCGGGTATAAGTTTTCTGCTAGAGGCAAATCCGAACAAAGCCTTATATTCCCACCCATGCTAATGATAGTCTTTTTACCCCAACCCCAATATAAACGGCTTTACCCCATCCGATCATGGCCAAGTGAGGTCAGCTCTGGACCTTGCTCTTTTATTAAGCTCCTGGCCTCGCCAGGATGCGTTAGTGGGAGTGAGGAGAGGCAGGAATTCCAATCAATGACAGACATTTATGGAGCATTTACTGTGTGCAGCAGCATATTTTTATATGCGATGTTGCTTTAAAAAGCTGTGTCCTGATCTTATCACCCCTCTTTTCCAGATAAGAAGTCCAAGGCTCCATTTTATTTATTAATTCCACAAAAAATTGTTCTGTATTTCCTGTGTGTCAGGCACAGTGCCAGGTGTTAGAGTTACAGTGATAAACAAAAGGGACTGACCCAGCTACTCGGGAGGCTGAGGCAGGAGGATCACCTGAGCCCAGGCGTTTGAGGATGCTGTGAGCTATGATGATGCCACGGCACTCTAGTGAGGGGAACAGAGCTAGACCCTGTCTCAAAAAAAAAAAGAAAAAGGAAAAAGAAAGGGACAGACATTATTTTTGGCCTCATGGAGCTTAGTCAGTGGTGAAGGCATGGGGAGGAAATGGAGAAGGTGGGCGAGGGATGTGCTTTCCCCTATAATCTCCATCCAAACCCTCATTCATTTCTATGTTCCATTGACATTTCTCAACCTTATATCAAGTACTAAGCAGTGGAAGCAAAGCCTTACTACCCAAACATGATCTGCCGCCTATATAGAAATTCTGAAACTGCTGTTTATAGTCAAGTAGGAGAGATAGACATTAAACAAACAATTGATCAAAGAACGACTTGATTACAGTTACCATCAGTGGTGCATACAAAGCACACAGAGCAAGGGGAGGGGCACAGCCTGGGGCCCTGGAGAAGGTTCTCTAGAGCTCAGAGCTGCAGAAAGCAGACTCAGCCAGGCTGGGCTTAGTGGTAGAAGGCTCAGAAGCAGGAAGGAGCCTTGGGGACCCTAGTCCTTTGAAGAAGGGAGGATATGTCAGAACCAAAGGTTAGAAACCAGTTCTGGCACTACCTCCTAAGGTTTCTGGTTCAGTGTGTTCAGCTGTTTCAGCTTTGGGGGCTGGAGAGGTTGACAGACAGATGTGCAGACACTGACCATAGATTGCTGCGATTAAATCCTTCTTTACAAACTCCATAGTTTTGGACAAGTTACTCAAATTTTATGTGCCTCAGTTTCCCACTCTGTAATATGAAAACTAATAGTAGTACTTAGCGAAAAGGGTTGAATGAAGCTTGAATAAAGCAATGTACATGAAACATTTAGAACAGCTCCTGGTATAGCGTAAGTGCCAAATACATGCTAGATGATTACTCAACATATTCATCCATTTTGATGCAAAAAATGAGCTAGAATTTCAAGAGGAGCCCATTGTGCATCAAAAACTCAGAAAGAAAAAAGCAATCCAAAATGTAAAAAATAGTTTCCTTTATTAATAAAAAGTTAAAACAATTATACTGTGGCTGTCAGCTCTGCTTTAACTAGCATGCTTTTTGCAGGACAAAAGTTCTATTTTTGGTTGTGTAGTTGGATATCTTAAATAGTTTACCAAAGGGTTGATTTTAATGGTGAATGATATAGATACTTTAAGAATTTCAGTGGTAGCACATAGTGTGATATGTTGCTGAATGTGTACACTCCTGGTTTTCCGGGATCAGTACGAGGTGGGGCAGGGTGGGGTGGACTTAACTTGGTACTTGCTTTAACTGTAAAAAGGGAGTAGACATAGCATCTACTTAGACGGTGTTGTGAGTGCTAACTGGCATGATGCTTTTCAAGTAACTTTGCTCAGAGTGAGGTGCACAGCTCTTTTTGTGGTCTTCTACTGGCTCTGTGTAACATGGAAATTGTAAAGATTTTTAACTTGGTTATGGTAATATAAGTCACTAGTTTCTTCTTCCCTGCCCTTCCTCCGAGACCTCTGGTTTTCACTCTGCTTACCAGGGCCATGGAATATTATACAAAAGAAGCATTCCTAAAGACCTCACATAATTCAAGAGTGATTTCCTCATAGGTGTGAATGTAAAGTTAGGTTTGCATTGTATCTGCTTTGGTAACCGAATCAAGATTTTTGTGAATATATTTTTATCTGGCACAGTTCAAATTTGTATTCGCTCATATTCATATGAAATGCAGGCACATAAAATGCGTGTGCATTTCATATGTGGGAGCTAAATCCACAGCCGCCTAGTAAGCAGTGAACAAGAGGAGAAGAAAAAAAAATGGTCGGTAGTCCCCTTAGTCTTTGCTTACCAGTCACAGAAATTCCCTGGTGACCTTGAACACTCTGATGAGACAGTGGCTGGTAAGCTCTGGTTTTGTCCAGGGTACTGCCCCTTACTTCTTGAGAGATCTTTGGTGAGTGGGCATTTAGAGCCTCAGTCCTGTCTATATAAAGGGTACGAGGGCCGGGCGCGGTGGCTCACGCCTGTAATCCTAGCACTCTGGGAGGCCGAGGCAGGCAGATTGCTCGAGGTCAGGAGTTCGAGACTAGCCTGAGCAAGAGCGAGACCATCTCTACTATAAATAGAAAGAAATTAATTGGCCAACTAATATATATAGAAAAAATTAGCCGGCCATGGTGGCGCATGCCTGTAGTCCCAGCTACTTGGGAGGCTGAGGCAGAAGGATTGCTTGAGCCTAGGAGTTTGAGGTTGCTGTGAGCCAGGCTGACGCCACGCCACTCACTCTAGCCGGGGCAACAAAGTGAGACTCTGTCTCAAAAAATAGATAAATAAAAAATAAAGGGTATGAGGATTCCAACTCCACAGGGTGGTTTGACCGACACCTCATACATGTCTGTGTCCTTTACACAATAGCATGGGACACTCGAGAAGCACAGGGGTAAGAAATGCCCTTCTGGACTCGAGTGGTCAGCAGCTTGTGGCTTTCACACTCCGTGGGAAGGACGGGGGCTCGGCCATCCTTTCTCACTTGACCGCTGTGCTTTGGGCCACCTTTCCCATCCTGGCCTCCATTCATGCCACTTCATTCAGTCATTCATTCATTGATTCATTCAATCAATATTTAAGCACCTTCTAGGTCCCAGGCACCATGTTAGACCCTGAGGACACTACAGTGAATAAGTTAGAGGAATCCTCTGCTCTCGTATAACTTAGTCTAATGAGGGGAGCAGATAAAAAGTAAACATAGTACCATAATTTAAGATATTGGTCAAATCCATGCAGGAAATAATAAAAGGATGTGACAGAGATTGGGGGAAGGAGATAGCCCGTTTCAGGAGGTCAGGGAAAGCCCCCCAGCAGTCTGAAAGCTGAGAAGCAGGAGCTACCAAGGAAGGAGGGCTCAGTTAAGGTTAAAGACTTGGGAGCAGGTACCACTGATGTGTTCCAGGAGCTCAGACACCGTGTGGCCTGGGGCTGGGGTTGCTCATCTCTGCTCAAGGACATTCTGGCCTCTTCTGAATGGCCTCCTCCACCCAACGAGCACCTCAGGGGGGCTCAGTGGAGAATCACCCATTGCTCCAGCCTCAGGCCCCAGGGAAGAATTTACAACCATATCTTTAGCCCGTTTACCACCTGCCAAGGGGCCCTTGGGAGGCTTAGGCTCTTTCTCAGAATCACTTTTTGCAGAGTCATGGACAAAGCAGTTCAACTGGGCAGGATTTTTTAAAATTTTCTTTCTTTTTTTTTTTTTTTTTTTCCTGAAGTATAGCATATTACTTGAACCATATTAAATTGCTGATGTTCAACCACTTGCCAAAAAAAATAAATTTCATGTGATTCAACATAAATATATGCAGAAAAATTGACAAATCAGAAGTGTATTGGCTGGGGGCAGTGACACATGCTTATAATCCCAGCAGGCGGAGGCAGAAAGATTGTTTGAGACTAGGAGTTCAAGACCAGTCTGGACAACACAGAGAGACCCTCATCTCTACAAAAAAATTAAAAAGTTAGTCCAGCATGGTTGCACGTGCCTGCAGTCCCAGCTACTTGAGAGGCTGAGGAGGGAGAATCACTTGAGCCCAGGAGTTCAAGGTTATAGTGAGCTATGACTGGGGCACCAAACTCCAGCCTGAGTGACAGAGGGAGACCCTGTCTCTAAAGAAAAAGAAATTACGAATTTTTATAAATTGAACACAGCTGTGTGGCCAATGTCCAGATCAAGAAACAAAACATTACCAGCATTCTGGAAGTCTCATTCATGCGCCTCCCATCCCTAAACACAGCCAACCCCCTTCTCTACTCCAAGGGTTACTCCTATCCTGACTTTCAGCACCAGAGATTAACTTAACCTATTTTTGGTCTTTCTATAAATGGAATTATACAGTATATACTTTGTGTGTATGAGATTTACCCATATTGTTGCATGTATTGTAGTTTCTTCTTCATTGCTGTATAATATTCCATTGTCTAAATATACAGTACTACAATATATTTATCCATTCTACTAGTGGTGGGCACTGAGATTGTTTCCAGGGTTTGCTTTTTAAGAATACTATTTCTGGACTGGCACGGTGGCTCGTGCCTGTAATCCTAGTACTCTGGGAGGCTGAGGTGGAAGGATCACTTGAGGTCAGGAGTTTGAGACCAGCCTGAACAAGAGCGAGACTCCATCTCTACTAAAAATAGAAAAAATAGCCAGGCATGGTGGTGAGTGCCTGTAGTCCCTGCTACTTGGGAGGCTGAGGCAGGAGAATCGCTTGAGCCCAGGAGTTTGAGGTTGCTGTGAGCTAGGCTGATACTATGGCACTCTAGCCCAGGTGACAGAGCGAGACTCCACCTCAAATAAAAAAGAATACTATTTCTGTATCTTTGAACATTTCCATATATGGCTTTTGTTGAACACCTGTTCATATATCTGTAGGTATATGCTGAAGACCGATTCAGCGTTAGTGGGTAGTTATCCAAGGTGGTCATGCCAGTTCACGCTCTGCAACGTTTATCCAGTGCCTTCCTGCCGCGCCACTCTCAGGCAGGCCCTGTGCAAGGACCGAATACGGGAGTAGTGCCGGGCAAGGCTCACGACGTGAACGGATGCCTGGGATGAACCTCAGCGTGCGCAGTGGTGGGAAGCGCAAGTACTGGAGTCAGCTACGCCTGGGTTTGATTCTCACTCAGCTTGGCTGCCTATCCACTACCTCTGTGACTTTGGGCAGGTCACCCAACCTCACCTAGCCTGAGGTCTGTTATCTATAAATAGCGTAAGCTATCTTGTTGGGTCTTTCACCCATCCCTTTGTTTGAGAAATGTTTATGGACTGCCTACTGGGCTCTGCTTTGGCCACTGAGAATTCAGGAGTGAAGAAGACAGATGGGGCTTTGCCCTCAGGGAGTGTACATTTTAGTTAGGGAGGCAGGTAATAGCCAAGCAAACAAATAACTACGCTACTTTGAGGTAGAGATACCTGCTGTGGAGCTAGGAAGCAGAGCGCTGTGGTGGGGCAAGGGTGGCAGGGGAGCCAGGGAGGAGAGCTGAGACTCAGACGCCCATAAGGAGGCGGCCTGGCCCTGATCGGAAGGAAGGGCACTTCAGGCAGAGGGCTAGCTAGCTAGCGCCAAGGCATGAGGTAGGAATCAGCTTGGAGTGTGTGAGGAGCAGAAAGAAGGTGGACTGTGCTGGAGCCTGCCCACCAAAGGGGAAGGCTGTTTGAGATAAGGCAGCGGAAATAGGCAGGACAGGCCATGTAGGGCCTCGAAGGCCACAGTGAATAGTTGGCATTTTAAGATCAATGGAAAGTCTTTGGATGGTTTTAGGCAGGGGACCAACATGAGCTGATTTACAGGAATATTTTGGGGGGTGTTTTTATTTTTATTTTTTTAAGATAGGGTCTCACACTGTTGCCCAGGCTAGAGTGCAGTGGCATCATCATAGCTCATTACAACCTTGAACTCCAGGGCTGAAGCCATCCTCCTGCCTCAGCCTCCCAAGTAGCTGGGACTACAGACAAGCACCACCATGCCTGGGTAGTTTTTCTACTTTTTGTAGAGATAGAGTCTCGCTCTTGCTCAGGCTGATCTTGAACTCCTGGCCTCAAGCGATCTTCCCTCCTCAGCCTCCCAAAGTGCTAGGATTACAAGCATGAGCCACTTTGCTGGCCTTATATGAAGATTTAAAAGAAATATATATCAACAACTCAGCACAGAGTCTGGCATATAATGGTGTTCAATAAGTGTTACTGGCTGCTACTGTTATTATTGTTATTACCAGTGCCCTTAAAGAACCTAAAAATTTTCATCCTCTTTGAGGGTGAGGAAGCCAAGGCATAGAGCCATTGCCATGCATGTGTAAAAGTCGATCAAATCAGAGAACAGGATGTAGATTTTATTAATCAGAGGAAATGCTTTTGATCCTTTTCCCAAGGGAGAATTAAGGCAGAGAGTTTTCTCTGGTTAGCAATTGTTTGGAACCAACCGAACTCAGTTCCTTCAGCACCACTTTGCCAAAATGCCTGGAGTCCAGACACTTGGGTGCCATTGGCTGTGGCCCCAGCCACCCTTTGGGATCCTTGGAAGGCATATGATTGATTGGTCAATTCATCTGCTTTTGCTCTGGGTCTGATGGGCCAGGAATGGGGAGGGACTCCAGGGCTCCCTGTCCTTCACCTTGCGTGCCCACCAAGTTTGCTAAGATACCCGGGCCACCTGCCATCCCTGACGTGGAGGCTCTCCTACCGCCTTCTTGCCATATAAAATCCCAGGGGCTGTTTTTATGTCTAGGAGAGGCCTTTGAAAGAAGTTGCCCTTAATTCTCTGACACAGAGAAATGGTAAGTGAATAATCTGTAAATGAATAAATGCAAGTTGTGTGATGAAACTGGGCAAGACTTCTTAGGGTATTTAGCAATTGTTTCTGGACTAAGTGCCCTTCACTCGGTAAGAATGGCTCATTCCTTCATTCATCAGTATTTATTGAGCTTCTCGGTGCCAGCTGCTGTAAAGCAGTGAGCAAATGCATGTCCCACTAGATTGGAGATTCTGACATACATTCATCAAACAACTGAACAAACATTAATAGAAAATGACAGCCAGGCGCGGTGGCTCATGCCTGTAATCCTAGCACTCTGGGAGGCTGAGGCGGGAGGATCGCTCAAGGTCAGGAGTTCAAAACTAGCCTGAGCAAGATTGAGACCCCATCTCTACTATAAATAGAAATTAATTGGTCAACTAAAAATATATAGAAAAAATTAGCCAGGCATGGTGGCGCATGCCTGTTGTCCCAGCTACTCAGGAGGCTGAGGCAGGAGGATCACTTGAGCCCAGGAGTTTGAGGTTGCTGTGAGCTAGGCTGATGCCATGGCACTCTACCCTGGGCAAAGAGTGAGACTCTGTCTTAAAAAAAAAAAAGAAAATGACAACAGTGATAAGTTCTCTGCAGGAAAGGTAGTAATGCCCTAAAGGTATATAATGAGGATAAAGAGTTTGGGAAAGTTCCTGTAATAAGTGGCATTTCAGCTCAAAGCTAAAGGATGAGTGGTGCTAAGTGGGTTTGGAGTGTGAAGTGAGTATTTCAGGCAGAGAACAGCATAAGCAAAGGTCCTGAGGTTGAAGGGAGCATTGTGAATCCAAAGAAATGAGGAGATGCCTCTGTGACCAAAGGGCTGAAAATGATATGGACCCTGGTCCCAGAAAGAGCTGGAGATATGGGGGAGGTAGACAGTGCTGAGGACAGATCACGGAAGGCTTTGCAGCCTGTGTTAAGGATCTGCAGTTTCATCCTTATCAAGGACTATGGGATGCTATTAAAGGGCTTGAAGCTGTGGATATGTGTGTATGAGTGTGTGTGTTAGGGGGTGGCAAGATATAATTCTCAATTTTAAAAGCTCATTTTCACTCTGGAAGGCCAAGGCGGGAGGATTGCTGAAGGTCAGGAGTTCGAAACCAGCCTGAGCAAGAGCGAGACCCCGTCTCTACTAAAAATAGAAAGAAATTAATTGGCCAACTAAAAATATACAGAAAAAATTAGCCGGGCATGGTGGCGCATGCCTGTAGTCCCAGCTACTCGGGAGGCTGAGGCAGGAGGATTGCTTGAGCCCAGGAGTTTGAGGTTGCTGTGAGCTAGGCTGACGCCACAGCACTCTAGCCAGGGCAACAGAGTGAGACTCTGTCTCAAAAAAAATAAAGTAAATAAATAAATAAATAAAAGCTCATTCTGGCCACAATATGAAGAATGGATTGGAGGGGCCACAGTGGATTCTGGTGACTGCCCACCTCCATTGCCCCTTCAGTTCTAGGAGTGATAATAGAGCCTTTTTTTCCTTAGTTCCAAGGTGCTGCTCTATCCTTGTAGTCTCACACTCTGCAAAGTAAGTTACGTTTGCAAATAGTTCCTTTATCAAACTCTCCTCAAATGATCATATGTGTTTGCATGGCTTTATGGAGAAATCTCATTGGCTGGATAAAGCAGGAGGAAAGTTTAGCAGTTCTTTAACTCTTCAATTTTACTTGTAATGCACATACATTACTGGAGTTTGTTTTCTGCAGAGTCTGACAAGCTTTGTCTTTTCAGTGCGGAGCAGTATGTTTCAGTTTGCTTGTATTAATATAAGTACTAAACATTACTGAATTAGTAGGTTCCTTTCTATCTTATTTCCTGCTATTTGTCCTGGTTTTTATTTTTGTGTTTCTTCTACTCTCTCTTCCTTATGGATTGAGGTTTTTTTTTTTAATCATCCCCATTTTTTTCTCCCGTTGATTGCCTTGGAAGTTGGAGTCTATCTATTCTTTTAGTGGCTCCTCAAGATATTTAAAAGTTAATCCCAGTTCCTACCCTCCTAAACAATACAAGAAACTTAAACTACATGAACTTCAATCTCTGCCCTCTCCCTCGGCCTCTGCACAAACACACATTTATATTCCGTTGTTATTTGATGTTTTCATTCTATCCTTTTTTTCTCTCCTCAGCACATTAAACATTATTATTGTTTCTTTACACAGCCAAATGTTGCTCACATTTGCCCACAGAACTACTGGTCTCTTTGTTCATTGTTCCTTTTTATAAGAGCATCCATCTGAGATTGCCTTTCTTCCGCCTGGAAATTCATCCTTTGAATTTCCTTTCGTAAAAGAGTCTGTTCGCAGTAAATTCTGTCAGTTTTTACTGGCTTGAAAGTGACTTTATTTTACCCTCATATTTGAATTCTTGGGTGCCAGTTATTTTGTCTCAGCACACGGAGAATAATACCGTCCTGCTCAATGCTGGTTTCCCTCGTGGCTACTAAGAAGTCCATAGTAAGTCTAATTGTAGCCTCTTCTTCCTTTTTTTTTTTTTGAGACAGAGTCTCGCTTTGTTGCCCAGGCTAGAGTGAGTGCTGTGGCCTCAGCCTAGCTCACAGCAATCTCAATCTCCTGGGCTCAAGCAATCCTGCTGCCTCAGCCTCCCAAGTAGCTGGAACTACAGGCATGTGCCACCATGCCCGGCTAATTTTTTCTATATATATTAGTTGGCCAATTAATTTCTTTCTACTTATAGTAGAGACGGGGTCTCGCTCTTGCTCAGGCTGGTTTTGAACTCCTGACCTTGAGCAATCCTCCCGCCTTGGCCTCCCAGAGTGCTAGGATTATAGGCGTGAGCCACCACTCCCAGCCATGTAGCCTCTTCTTAATTGATCTGTATTTGTCTCAGACCCTGTGCAGTTTCACTATAATGTATCTAGTTATGAATTTCTTTTTCTTTATCTTTGTTGAGATTTCTGAACCCAGAATTTGGTGTCTTACAGCAATTTGGAAAGCTTCTCAGCAAGGCTAGCACTAATATGAAATTACTGAGGGACCTAGGGCACAAAATTTAAGAAGGTATTCATTACTGAGGGTGTGCAAATGTAGGGCTGGTCCTGAGAGTGAGTGTCTAAATTAAACTTTATGCCCTGGGCACCTCACTTACCTCACTGTACTCTCTCTGTCGTGATTCTCCACAAACATACCTTTTCTTCCTTATTCTATTATTTATTTAGAGTCTCACTTTGTTGCCCAGGCTAGAGTGAATGCCGTGGTGTCAGCCTAGCTCACAGCAACCTCAAACTCCTGGGCTCAAGAAATCCTCCTGCCTCAGTCTCCCGAGTAGCTGGGACTACTGGCATGCGCCACCATGCCCAGCTAATTTTTTCTATATATATATATTATTTGGCCAATTAATTTCTTTCTATTTTTAGTAGAGACAGGGTCTCACTCTTGCTCAGGCTGGTTTCGAACTCCTGACCTCGAACAATCTGCCCACCTCGGCCTCCCAGAGTGCTAGGATTACAGGTGTGAGCCACCGCGCCCGGCCCTATTATTTATTAAATACAATTAAATATGTATTATACTTTCTCATTCTATCTTTTAATGTCACATAGGTTGTTCTTCATATTTTTTTTATCTCTTGTGTGTCTCTGGGTCACATTCTAGGTCTCTGCAGATCCATCTTTCAGTAAATGAATTCTGCCTTTAACAGTGTCTAATCTGCTATTTAACCCATCTTGGTTGTTTTTGTTTTGTTTTTCGGTTTTTTTCCAATTAACTTCGCTATTTTTTATAGTCTTTGACTCATATATTTAAGCCTCACATTTATTTCTTGAAATACATTAAATATATTTATGTTCTTTACTTAATAATTTCCATATCTCCTATTTTTATTATGATGTCTTATGATGGCTATGTGTTGTTTACTCATGGTGCCTTGTTTCCCTTTTTGTTTTGTGATTTTTTTTTTTTTTTTTTTTTTTTGAGACAGAAGTCTCACTTTGTTGCCCAGGCTAGAGTGAGTGCCGTGGCGTCAGCCTACCTCACAGCAACCTCAAACTCCTGGGCTCAAGCGATCCAGCTGCCTCAGCCTCCCTAGTAGCTGGGACTACAGGCATGCGCCACCATGCCCGGCTAATTTTTTCTATATATATTATTGGCCAATTAATTTCTTTCTATTTATAGTAGAGACGGGGTCTCGCTCTTGCTCACAGCTGGTTTTGAACTCCTGACCTCAAACAATCTGCCCGGCTGGGCCTCCCAGAGTGCTAGGATTATAGGTGTGAGCCACCGAGCCTGGCCTGTTTTGTGATTCTTAACTTTAAGCTCAAGTTTCTTGGAACTTTGTGGATGTTCTTGGAAGCATAGATTTAAATTGCAGTTCTTCAGAGAGGATTTGCATTTGCTTTTACCAGTTACTGGAGTTTATTCCTATCAGAAGTTCCTTAAGTTAAAATTTCTGTTTGAGGTTTTTCAAACTACATAGGGTACAGGTAGTATGAATCAGACTTCAGACTCATGGGAAGGCTGGTTTCTAGTTAGGAATTTTCAGGGATTTTTTTTTTCTTCTTCATCCAGTATCAAGATTGGTCAAACAGGCCAAGAGCGGTTGCTCACAGCTGTAATCCTAGCACTCTGGGAGGCTGAGGCGGGAGGATAGCTTTAGCTCAGCTGTTCAAGACCAGCCTGAGCGAGGGCAAGACCCTGTCTCTACTAAAAAAATAGGAAAATTAGCCGGGCATGGTGGTGCATGCCTGTCGTCCCATCTACTCAGGAGGCTGAGGCAGGAGGATCGCTTGAGCCCTGGAGTTTGAGGTTGCTGTGAGCTATGATGATGTCACTGCCCTCTACCCAGGGAGACAGAGTGAGACTCAGTCTCAAAAAAAAAAAAAAAAAAAATTTCTGTGTTGTAGAGAGGTCATGAGGGGCAAGAATGGAGAAAAGAGCACCCGGCTTAAGGGGGTGGTGTGCTGCCTGAGGTCTACCTGCCGTGGAGCCATTTCAGCCGCCAGGTGGAAGGCCAGGCTGCCAGAAGCTCAGGAGCTAAATTAAACTTTATGCCCTAGGCACATAAGGGGACAGAGTGAGGGCATGACACTGTAGGTGCTGTGTGCAGGTTTACCCAATGAATAAATGAATTTCTTTTTCTCACTCCTCTGATACTCCATGGTTCTGGAACTTGGTTTTTCTTGAGAAACTCCCAGGTGATCGAGGGATGCATTCTAGGACCCTAACCCTGAACTTACTCATCTTATGTGACTGGACCTTGAGGACAAACCAGGGAGACTAGGACATCTTTTCCGCTACAATAGGATGAGTGAGAGCAAGAGGGGGGAGGGGACAGAGAGGAAAAGGGAATCGGAGGAGGAGGGGGGAGAAGGAGAAGAAGAAAGTACTGAGTGAAAAGCAAACCAAACCACATTGCCGCTAAGGTGCCACAACCGTGAAGAAAAGAGTGGGGTGACCTATAACGTTGGAGAGGCCTTGGGGGCCATTCTGCAATTTTCCTGTCTGCCCTCCAGAAAGGAAGAGGTTGTTCATTCATTTATTTTTTTAAAAAAAATTCTAATTAAGTACCCACTTTGAGTTGGGTACTATGCTGGGCCAGAGGGAGACGTCAGGGAGGCGAATAGCAAATGTTTACTGCCTGCTCATGTAGCACCGTGCCCTGCGTTAAGCACTCGGGTACGCCCTGCCCTCAGGGACCGACGAAGGCGCCAGGCAGTGCTCGCAGCCCGGGGCCCTCTCCAGCTCTAGCTTCCTGGCCCTGGAGGCCTCCGCCAGGGCGCAGTCCGTGGCCGGCGTGGGGTCGTGGATGAGTCAGGCGGGGCTGTGGATACGCAGTCCCAGTTGCTGCCACCCCTTCCTGTCCTTGGCCTGAGAAAGGACAGGCGTAGGGGACAGATGTGGGCCGGGACAATAGTGCCACGTCATTGCTGAGGACAGGCCTGTGTTCGCCTCCTCCCGAGGCCGGTCTCAGCTGCTGTCCTTGCCGTCACGCTGACATCCCTCTCGGCCCCACCGAGAACAGCTGGGACTGTGTCTCACGAACCAAAAACGCGTTTCCTTCCTTCTCCGTGGCTTCCTCAGGGCTACCCGAGGGCGAGACTATTTCCCGACACTCAATTCCCCAATGCCCCGATTTCCCGTGCGGTCCCAGAGGACGGGAGAAGCGTGGTTTGCGTGAGCGCCTTTGGGTGGGGTGGTGAGGAAGCGGTCCAGTGACCTCTCTCTTCTGCTGAGAGGCGAGGGGGAGCGGGGCCGTGTCACAGACCCCCAGTGAGGCAGATATGAAGACTAAACACTGTATACAGGTGGAGAACTTGGGAGGTGAAACCAGATTTGGAAAATTTCTCCTGTTCTTTTCTAATTTGGCGATCAGAAGCCTCAAAGGCTTAAAGAGTACACAGAAATCACTATACAAGGACATTTGTCACAATGTTTTAGTAGTAGCAACCTGCAAATCACCTGGGGGGACAGATGAAATCAAAGATGGCTGATCTCAGGCCGGGCGTGGTGGCTCATGCCTATAATCCTAGCACTCTGGCAGGCCAAGCGGGCTGATTGCTCAAGGTCAGGAGTTCGAAACCAGCCTGAGCAAGAGCCAGACCCCATCTCTACTATAAATAGAAAGAAATTAATTGGCCAACTAATATATATAGAAAAAAATCAGCCGAGCACGGTGGCGCATGCCTGTAGTCCCAGCTACTTGGGAAGCTGAGGCAGTAGGATCGCTTGAGCCCAGGAGTTTGAGGTTGCTGTGAGCTAGGCTGATGCCATGGCACTCACTCTAGCCTGGGCAACAAATCGAGACTCTGTCTGAAAAAAAAAAAATAAAAAAAAGAAGAAGATGGCTGATCTCAACAAAGAAAATCCATGTTGCCATTAAACAGTGTGAGGCCAGGTGTGGTGGCTCACACCTGTAATCCCAGCACATTGGGAGATCGTGGCAGGAAGATCACTTGAGCCCAGGAGTTTGAGACCAGCCTCAACAACAAAATGAGACCCCATATCTACAAAAAAAAAAATAATAAAACATTAGCCTAGCATGGTGGCACACACCTATAGTCTCAGCTACTTGGGGGGCGGAGGCAGGGAATCACTTGAGGAGTTTGAGGCTGCAGTGAGCTATGGTGACACCACTGCACTGTAGCCCAGGCAACAGAGCGAGACCCTGACTCAAACAAACAAATGTGTGGTGAATCTATTAGGTGTAGATACAGAAAGGTGTTCAAGGCTGGGTGCATGGCTCACACCTGTAATCCTAGCACTCTGGGAGGCCGAGGCGGGCAGATCCTTTGAGCTCAGGAGTTCGAGACCAGCCTGAGCAAGAGCAAAACCCCGTCTCTACCAAAAATAGAAAAAATTAGCTGGGTATGGTGGCGCATGCCTGTAGTCCCAGCTACTTGGGAAGCTGAGGTAGGAGGATTGCTTGAGCCCAGGAGTTTGAGGTTGCTGTGAGCTAGGCTGGCACCATGGCACTCTAGCCCAGGCAACAGAGTGAAAAAAAAAGAAAGAAAAAGAAAAGAAAAGAAAGGTGTTCAAGACCGATTGTTAAGTAATATAGCTAAACAAAGGACAGCATATATGTGTGTATATGTTCCTGTGGCTGTGGACGATATCTGGAAATATACAGGAGAAACTACTAACTGGCTACTTTCAAAGAGTTTGGGTGCGGAGTGAGACTTTTGCTATTCACTGTACACTCTTCTGTATTTATAAATATTTTCTTAATAATGAGCATCTATTGCTTTTATAATACAATGATAATGATAAGAAAGAAAGGCTTAAAAAAAAACAACAAAAAAAAGGAAAAAAAACAAAGAAAGAAAGGCTTAAGAAGGTACACAAACCAGAGGTACCAGGACAATTCAGCACTGTACCCAGGAGTGCTGAGGGCAGGAGGAATGATGAGGTGGGGCTGGAAATGACCTTGCATGGTGGAACTTGTCCCTAGCTACTGCTTGCAGAGGTATACTTTGTTTTGACCAGCCAAGGGTGGACACAGAGGCAGGGACTGGCAGGAAATCAGTATTTGCAAGGTTGACTTAGTGACAGAATGAATAAAACAAAGTCAAGGCCAAAGTTCAACCCCAAGAACAGGGATTGGAATGTCTCTACTATGACAGTAGCTAAGAGATACCGAGTACTTAACTATGTATCAAAGCAATGTGCATTATCTCATTTAATCTACACAACAACCCTATGAGGTGGCACTGTTATTATCCCAGTTTACAGAAGAGGACACTGAGTCTCGGGTTTAAATTACTTGCCCAAATATACACAGTAATTGGTAGGGTTGGGATTTAATATGTGTGTTTCTGGAGGCAGCTTCTGTATCACCTGCCGAATGCTAGTATGTGTTGAACTCTCGGACATTCTTACGTCTTTGCCATCAACGAGCACCCAGGCTGGTTGGGGCAAGACCACACTAACCCATGTAGACTGGATAGTGTTCTTTTTTTTTTTTTTTTGAGACAGAGTCTCGCTTTGTTGTCCAGGCTAGAGTGAGTGCTGTGGCGTCAGCCTAGCTCACAGCAACCTCAAACTCCTGGGCTCAAGCAGTCCTACTGCCTTAGCCTCCCGAGCAGCTGGGACTACAGGCATGCGCCACCATGCCCGGCTTATTTTTTTCTATATATATTAGTCAGCCAATTAATTTCTTTCTATTTATAGTAGAGATGGGGGTCTCTCTCTTGCTCAGGCTGGTTTCGAACTCCTGACCTTGAGCAATCCGTCCTCCTCAGCCTCCCAGAGTGCTAGGATTACAGGCATGAGCCACTGTGCCCGGCCTAGACTGGATAGTGTTTTGGATAAGGCACCCATCTGGATTTAATTGGGCTGCAAAGATGGTAAGTACTATTTGGATTTTAAAGTTGGGGAGATCAAGGCCTGAAGTTGTTGATGAAGGTCTTCCGGAGGAGGAGAGAGTGAGACTAAGTTTGGAAGGATGGGTTGGATTAAGAGAGGGGTGGGGAGAACATTCCAGAGAAGAGAATGCACAAAGTGTACGGTCGTGTGCTCTGTTGTTTCTGAGACAGTGAAGCTCCTTGCCTTATCAGTGTGAGAGTTGGGTGTTGCCGTAAGCGAGCTGGTGTGTGTAGGGAGGGAAAACAGAGAGCATGAGAAGTAATTCTGAACATTGAAAACTGGCGGAGGAGTTGTGACAATATGAAAGGAAATTAGGAGCCTCGGAAGGTAGTTTTGGGCAGTGAGGAGACAATATGAAAAGTGTAACTTTAGAGAGATTAATCTAACGGAGGGGTCAAGGTGACCAGGACTAAAGGAGGGAGTGATATGAAATCCTCGTGTGATGGTGGCCTTGATGGGGGCGCCAGCAAGAGGCGCGCACAGGAGGGTGGGTGTGAAAGCTGCTATAAAGGGAGGGAGGCATTGGGGATTGGAAAGAGACAGACTATCCTGGAGAGGGTCCAGGCCAGGTCATTCCAGGGCTTCAGATCCAGGTGTCCAAAAGGAGGATGTTTATGTCTGTGATGGCAAATTGGGAGAGGGTTCTGGCTGGCTATTGGAAGGAGGGTGCAGTGGGAAGAGATAATGAATTGGGTTTTCATTCCAAACCTCACTTCTTCCCAGGGTGGGGTAAAGACAACTTAGGGACTTTTTCTCTGTTAGTTTTCTTAGTAGCATAATGCATAGGACTTTGTCTGGACCGGTTTATTCGTTCAACTGCTCTTTCTTAAGCTGTCATTGTGGTCTGGGGATCGGGAACACAGCAGTTAGCAGAGCAGACCTGATCCCTGTTCTCATAGGAAAGAGATATCGAGCAAGAAATTGTAAGAGTTCTTTCTGAGCTCCTAGCATCAAGGTGGTATTTCTTTCCCCAGAGCAATCCCATTGTCTACCCCAAATCTGGAGCATGCACCAAAGGGTAAGGGCATTTGTCAAACATTTTATTATAGATTGTTATCTTTTAATAAAAATATACCATCATCATTCATCTCTTCCTCTATTCTACAAATGAGTGGCACTCTGGCTATGACTGGGACAGAGGACACAGATGAGTAAGCAGGTAGTGATCATACGGTGTAACAGCTGTATCAGGACGGGAGGCACCAGGTGTTGTGGGAGCTCCTGGGAGTCCTATCTTCCCAGCCTTGGAGGGGCAAGTGGCCAGGCAGGGAAATTTCCCTGATGAGAACATGAGGTATTAGCTACTTAGGGCAGGGGTAAGGCTGTAGGGGTGTGTGTTCCATGCAGAAAGAACTTCAAAGACCTGGACAGTGGAAAGGCCTAAGCTTGTTGGGGAGCAGAGGCAGTGATGTTGGGAAATGATTCACAATCCTAGCAAAACAATCAAGCAAAATGTGAAGACAGAATAAAAGTAAAGACATTTTTGGATATGCAAAGTCTGAAAAAGTTAACTCCCGTGTACCTCTTCCTAGGAAGCTAGTGGAGGACATGCACCAACAAAACCATGGAGTAAGCCAAGAGGACAAGCAACATGAGAATAACTGCATGAGCTCAGGTAGGCAGAGGCTAGATCAAAAGGGTCATACAGTCATGGTGAAGAGTTTGGACTTCATTACAATGCCAAAATTACTTAAAGTAATAGCAAAATGATATTCTAAAACAGTGATTTCTCCCTCCAACTTTGAATCCTAGGGACCCGTTTGAGCAACTTTGTGACTGGCTTTAACTAGAAACAGTAGTTTTAATCTGTTTTTCATATTTTGTATTCCTTTGCAAAGGGTTCTACCGCTTTTTTTTTTTTTTTTTTTTTCTGAAACAGAGTTTTACTCTGTCGCCCTGGCCAGAGTGCCGTGGCATCAGCCTAGCTCACTGCAACCTCAAACTCCTGGGCTCAAGCAGTCCTTCTGCCTCAGCCTTCTGAATAACGGAGACTACAGGCGTGCACAGGTCTACTGCTTTTTAAAAAGTCTGGAAGGCACTATACTAGAAAAATCTAAAAATGTGCATAACTGCTACTTAAGCAGACTTGTGCAATTTGGCAGGGTCTCCAGAAGACCCTGAGGTCAAGAGGTTATAGGAATTTTAAGGCCTATGTAGGTGGCCATGGGGTTAAGGAAGTTTCTGAAAGCAAATACACTGGGGCAAAGGGGAGGGGAGTATAGGAAGGTGACAGCCCAGCTATTGAATTTCAGCAAGACTTCTTGTTGGTCATTCTTCCTTCAGCAGCAAAAGAGGTGACCCCTAGACTATTTCCACTTAGAACAGCTCCTCTTACCACTTAAGTATGAAGCTGCCTGTCCCAGGGACTTCCAGACTTCCAGCAATTAAATTTACAAATGCAGACATGGGGTAGGGGAACACAGTATGGCCAAAGCTCCCCTCCTGTCAAACTTTGCCACAGCTGGAATAAGGCAGTACGTGTATGAGTGTGTGTGTGTGTGTGTGTGTGTGTGTGTGTGTGTGTGTGTGTGTGTCTTCAGTGAGCTCAGAAGAAATTTATGAGTATATTATATTTTAGCAAATCCTGATTGAATCCAGAGCGGGGATCCAGGTGTTCCCTAAGTCTGAAGCCAAAGAGAACTTTTTATTTATAGTTTTAGCAGATATTTTCTTTCCAAAATCTGCATTTCAAGTACAAGGCTAAAAGATCTGCACACAAACCAAGCCCCATGTTACGATGTTTACTCGTTTTGCTAGCCATAAAAAAGGGTGTTCTCCAGTTCCCCATCAGCTGAGAGAAATCCTTCCCCACCCTCTCCAGACCAACCTCTTTCCCTCCCCCTAAACAAGTGAATTTTAAATACTACTCTAAAGCTGTTGGCTGGTGACCTGGAAAATTCCTTTTGCGTTGTTATGCCATTAATGGCCCATCAGTTTAAACCTCCTATCCCCCCCCCCCCAAACTTTCTCTTAACTAGATTGGAGAAAGAGGAAGCAGAACTAAAAAAAAAAAAACAAACTAAAAGAAAGGATTGCCATTCCAAAGAGTTTGGGGAAGATTCAAAGGCGGTGCTAGGAAAACTAGACATTCATATGCAGAAAAATGAAACTAGACCCCTGTCTCTTACCAAATACAAAAATCAACTCAGAATAGATTAAAGACAAATGTAAGACAACCTGAAGAAAACACTTCTGGACATTGTTCTGGGCAAAAATTTTATGGATAAGACCTCAAAAGCAAAGCAACAAAAGCAAAAATAGAGAAATGGGATCATACCAAACTAAAAAGCTTCTGTACAGCAAAGGAAACAATCAACAAAGTGAACAGACAGCCTACAGAATGGGAGAAAATATTTGCGTTCATCTGACAAGGGGTTAATATTCAGAATATACAAGGAATACAGTGCAACAGCAAAAATAAAAATAATCTAAATAAAAATGGGCAGATAATTTGAATAGACATTTCTCAAAGAAGACATACAAATAGCCAACAGGTATATGAAAAAATGCTCAACCTTACTAATCATCAGGGAAATGCAAATCAAAACCACAATGAAATATCACCTCACCCCACTTCAAATGGCTATTATCAAAAAGACAAAAAATAACAAAGCTGAGGGCAGTGGTGTGCACCTGTAGTTGAGCTATTCCAGAAGCTGAGGCAGGAGGGTTACTTGAGCCCAACAGTTGGAGGCCAGCCTGGCCACAGAGCAAGACCCAATCTCTAAACTGCTCCCCACACTACACAAATGCTGGCTAGGATAGGGGGCGGAGAGGGAACTCTTACACACAGTTGGTGAGAATGCAAATTAGTACAACCACTATGGAAAACAGTAGGGAGGTTCCTCAAAAAACTACAAATAGAACTACCATATGATGCAGCAGTCCCACTACTGAGAGTGTATCCGAAGGAAAGGAAATCAGTATATGGAAGAGATACCTGCACCTGCATGTTTATTGCAGCACTATTCACAATAGCCAAGATACGCAATCAACCCAAGTGTCCATCGACAGATGAATGGATAAAGAAAATGTGGTATACATACACAATGGAATATTTTCAGCCATAGGAAAAAATGAAATCCTGTCATTCCTTGCAACATGGATGAGCCTGGAGGATATTATGTTAAGTGAACTAAGTCAGGCACGGAAA
Organism: Mirza zaza; assembly: GCA_008750895.1. Taxonomy (NCBI): domain Eukaryota; kingdom Metazoa; phylum Chordata; class Mammalia; order Primates; family Cheirogaleidae; genus Mirza; species Mirza zaza. Next base: position 47,079 of record VSMD01117481.1, on the reverse strand, counting down.
TATAAATACCACATACTCTCTCTCTTTTTATTTATTTATTTTTATTTTTAATTTTTTGAGATAGAGTTTCACTTTGTTGCTCAGGCTAGAGTGAGTGCTGTGGCGTAAGCCTAGCTCACAGCAACCTCAATCTCCTGGGCTCAAGCGATCCTCCTGCCTCAACCTCCCGAGTAGCTGGGACTACAGGCATGTGCCACCATGCCCGGCTAATTTTTTGTATATATATTTTTAGTTGGTCAGTTAGTTTCTTTCTATTTTTAGTAAAGGCGGAATCTCGCTCAGGCTGGTTTCAAACTCCTGACCTTGAGGGATCCACCCGCCTCGGCCTCCCAGAGTGCTAGGATTATAGGCGTGAGCCACTATGCCCGGCCACTCTCTCTCATAAGTACCATGTTTCCCCTAAAATAAGACAGTGTCTTATATTTATTTTTCCTCAAGAAGACACCCTAGGGCTTATTTTCAGGGGATGTGTTATTTTAAGTACAGTACAACAATCTACATTTATTCAAATAGAGTTAAGTCGTCTTCTTCTGGAACATCATCATAACTCTCCAAACCCTGAATGCCATCCTGGATTTCATGCAACCCTATTTCCTTTAGAACCATTGGCCCCAACCTCTCATGTCGAGCACTAGAGCTCTCATGGGGCAGATGAGAAGGGCTGCTCGTCTTCTTTACTGCTCCGCGATGAAATGCATGGGTTGTGCAGATATGCTGTGTAGCCACGCCCATCACCAGGTCTTATTTTTGGGGTAGGGCTTCTACTGCGCAAATGCTTAGAAATCCTGCTAGGGCTTATTTTATGGGTAGGTCTTACTTCGGGGGAAACACGGTAGGAGCTCATAGAAGTAGAAAGTAGAATAGTGGTTACTAGAGGCTGGGAAGACTAGGGAGGAGGGGTGGTAGGGAGAGGTTAGTTAATAGATACAGAATTACAGTGAGATTGGAGAAATGAGTTCTGGCGTTCTACAGTTAACAATAATATATTGCATATTTTTAAATAGCTAAAAGAGAGCATTTTGATTATTCTCAACACAAAGAAATGATAAATGTTGGAGGTGATGGGCATGCTAATTACCCTGATTTGATCATTACACATCGTATACATGTATCAAAATATCATATTATACTCTGTAAGTATGTAAAATTATGTGTCAATTAAAAATAAAAATTTTAAAAAGAATTCAGCGAAGGAAATGGTTCTGTAAATTTCAATGAAGAAATATTAAATTAAATTAAATTAAATAGATTACAAATCAAATTTATTACAAAATAACTTTCTTTGATTTGCTGTTTTGATAAGACTAGAACTTGGAATACTGAATTGCACTCTCAATAATACAACTCCTTTTTGTCATAGAAAAAGTACGTGAAACAATAATAGATAAAGAATAACAGCTTTATCTTCTCTTTCATCTCTGCTTGAAGACAAAATCCAAGGAAAACAGTCTACATGTAACTTCTAGAAAATGTTTCCATACAAATTATTATTACTGAAGCATTAATTTTCTGTTTTATGGTCATGTTGCATACATTAAAAAGGATGTAGTATATGATGAAATTTCCCCTATAATTTGAATGATAATAAAAAAATATTTTTAAAAGGTGGCTAGGCTCCAGATGAATGGAAGGAAGGAATTTCATATCTTGATCTGTCTGTTACAGCAGGTAGCACAAGGACATATGTAAGTAGGGCCTTACTGGATAATTTTAGATGAAGCAATAGCTCAAACACGTAAGATTTTGGTGGACACAGGTCTTCTGGAAGACCTCTAATTTCAGAGGCCGAGATTCATATTGATGTTTAAGGCATGTAAGCTCATAAGTATATGAATGTCAATGGGCTACTTAGACCTCTCTTATTCTCATATGTAAGGTATAGTAAACAACTTCCTTCAATCTTGTTGTTGCTAATTATAAACCTAACAATTACCACTTACTGTGTGTGCCAGGCAGAGGGGTAAGGACTTTTCCTCTATTAGCTCATTTAATTCTCACCAACACCTCTATAAGGTAAGTTCTATTCTGATTCCCATTATAGAGAAGAGGAAATTGAGGCTTGGAGCAGATGATGGAGCTGGGAATCCCACTTGGCTTCTGTCTTCTTAGCTTATGCTCTTAACCATGACATTATGCTGTTTATAAACAACAAAGACCTAAGAAAACATAGATAAGAGGAAGCATGGAGTGGCCAAACAATGACTTCCTAGAGCATGACATTTCACCTTCTGCGGGTCAGTGTGGTCATGTATTTACTGAGTTATCAGGTCCTAATTGGAGGGAACAGCTCTGCAAATAATGTGATAAGCAGACCCCCTACCCCTAAGCTTTTGGATTTCTGGAGTTAGGTTCTGACCACAAAACACTATTGTTTCTTTTCAGGGCTTGGACTGTCAGGTTCCATTTCTCAGCTTCCAGAAGAACAACACACAGACACAAAGGGAAGTTAGAGCCTCTGAACGCCAATGCCACCCCATCAGCCACCTCCACCACCACCACCGCCACCAAGCAGCACCCATGACAGTTTTTCCATGTCACACGAGCTTTGTCATCTCTTACATCAATTGGAGCAGCTCTCAAATCCATCTTCTGTAACCCAGAAATTTCGTAGGACACTCGATGATTGCAGGGGAGCTGGCTGACCAGGTAAGAGACTCATTGCAATGTCAGGCTCAGGAGAAAACAGCTGTGGGAGCATGATGGGACCATTGACAGCAGGGGGAGGGGGCGGAGAAAGTTGAAGGATGGCATTACCAGCTGTCTACCTTGGATGGGATTCCCAGGGCCCAGCATGGGTTTTTATTTTTATTATTTGTCTATAGAAGTATCTTTATCGTTAAAATATTAATACACGATTGTTGTCAACAATTTAAATGATATGGAGATGAATGCAGACAAAGTGAAAGCATGCCCTGAACACAACAGCCCTCCTTTGGGTCCTTCTCCCCCATGCATCTGCCCTGTCATCAGTATTCACAGCTTAGAATCTGTCCTTCCATATGGTTTGGGGAGGGGGGAGGACAGGTGTGTGTGTGTGCGCGTGTGCATGGTGTGTTCATAAACATCAGTGAGAAGATCCCACTCTGTACCTTGCATATCACAGGCATCTGGTCTATCCATACAGCCCGTCTTCTCCTTTTTAACAGCAGCACAGTATTCCACTGTAACAACAGACCTTCCTTTTCTTCTCATCTCTGCTTTAATAGATCTTTTTATTTCCCTGGGGAACCAGTCTCAGCCTATGCTTTTACCCCGGCCTCCTCAGGGAACTGCACAAATGGGAAGGTGGCCAAAAGGTGGAAAGGGCAGCGGCAGGCCCCAGACGGGAGAGTGTGGAAGGCAGGGGGAGTGTATCCTATCCTGGCCATTACTGGGGTGCACAGGAAGTTGGTTCTTCTCCTGGCCTTTGCCAGATGGTCCTCCGGGTGGCTAAGGCGAAACCTCACAATTTATGAGAATCATTTCTGAAAATGACCAAGAGGATCAATGCAGAGAGACAGAAAAGGCTATTTTTGTAGGGTTACACTCTTATCTTTTAAGACCTCCACTCTGAGCATCTAGGCCAGTCCCCTGCCTCCAACCGAGATGTGTGAGCACCCCATGCCCTTCTCTCTGTGGCTTCCCTGTGTGATTAACAACCCCATTAGGTAGAAATTTGCTCCTGTCGCTGGAAAGGCACTCCAGCTTAGAGGATGCAGGCTAGACCATGCATTAGCTATGTGCCCTTGACCAAATTCTGCACCCTTTCTTGCACCTCAGTTTCCTCATGTATAAAATGGGCATAATAATAGTGCCTACTTTATTTGGTGGAGGTTTCCTTTGCAACTTAAATTAGAAAAAATATATATGTAGTATACTTAGGGTATTACGTGGTGGATGCTAAGCACTCAATGAATGAGTACATCATGAATCCCAGTAGCTCTTACTGCACTTTAGACCCAAGCTTTAGAGATCGTCTAGGTCAGCAGCTCCTAATCCTGGCTAGGTACTAAACTCACTCCAGGAACCTTATAGCAGCGTCAGGGTTTAGGCCCCATCACCAAATTCTGATTCCCGTGGTCTATGGTCAGGGGGTCAGTGTTTTTGAAACTCTCCCTGGGAATTCTCATTTGCACCCAGGTTGAAAGCTGACTCTAGTTCCAGACAGGAAAGGTGGTACCTTGTCAGCCTGCAGATCTCAGGGGAGATGGTGACTTCCTCCGAGAGATCTCCCTACAGAAAGCGAGAGATCTCCCTACAGAAAGCCGCTGTTCTAGAATATGACTTTTTTTTTTTTTTTTTTAAATCATAGCACTATAGATGTGCAATAACCCTGTTAACTCCTTCATTCATTTTTGAGACTCTGAGCCCCCTGGGGGCAGGGACGGTGTCTGTCCTGTGCCTGCCGTGCCGGCCTAGAGTGGTGACCAGCACTTAGTAAAAAAATCCTCATTAAATGACTGAATGAACGGAATCCCACGAGGGCCGTTGAGTATTTATTTTTTATTTTTCTGGTCCCAGCCATCTGATTCTCATTACTCCTGCAGCTCGGAAAAGTCTCTCTCTCTCTCTCTGCTTTGGCGTTTTGTAAACCTCGGGTGCGTACGTCGACATTTTAACCATAAATCCACGGAGTTTGGGGGCTGGAAGATTCGAGGCGAGCGGGTTGGGAGAGGGGGATGAAAAGCACCCGGAGGTCCGAGGCCCGGGGGAGCCGCCCCAGCGGTTGGGGGCAGGGAGGGGGACGGTCGCGAGGACGCCCCTCCGCCCCCTCGGCGGGAGACGGCCCGGACCGCGACATCCCGCAGTGGGGTGCGCCGCAGCCGCCGCCTGCCCCGTCTGGAGCTGAGGGGGCCGCGGCGGAGAGGACGCGATCCGGGTCGCGCCCCGGGGCGGCTCGGGCCGCGGCCCCCGCATCGCGGCCCCGGAGGTGGCGCCGCGGGGAGGCTGTGTGCTTTTTTTTTTTTTGGGCCGTGGGGGAGGGCCCGTGTGTGTCCCTTTAAGAGCCGGAGCGCTGCCCCCGCCTCGCAGGCGCCCGGAGCCTCACAAAAGAACAGGATGTTGTTGATTTGTCACCAAACCACAGAGAGGAAATGATTGTAAATTTCCTTTAAACATCCCCACCGCGCTCCGGCCGCCCCCGCTTCCGCCTCCGCCGCCCCCGCCGGCCGCGCGCAGCGGGGCCTCGGCGCTCCCGCGGGGCGCCGCTCGGCCCCTCCGGCCTCCCCGCCCGGCGCCGGCTCAGGATTCCCCTGCAGCCCCGCGGAGCGGGAGCCGCGGCCGCCCTTCGCCCCAACAAACGGGATCCGCGCGCGGGCCGCTCCGCCCTCGCGTCCCGTTCCCCTTTAGCCTCGCGACCTCCCGGCAGGGGCAGCCATCAGCACCTGGGTTTGGGGGGAAACTGAGGCCCGGGTAAGTTACGGGAGCCGAAAGTCGCCAGCTCCTGGAACCCCCTGGGGGCACTGGGAATACCCCACCCAGGTGTAGGTCTCCTCACAGTTGATGTCTGTAATCACTGAGCCATGTCGGCCCCAGGAACATTCTAGAATTTCCCAGGTCGTCAGAAGTGGCAGTCTCCATTCATTGCTAAGTCCAAAGCGATAATTCCTCTGTCCAAGTTGTGTCAGGGGGAACATCACCCACCGCTTCCAGCAGGCACCTCCTTTTCAGGAGCTGTTGGGGTCTCAGTTCCACCTGTGCCTTTCTGCATCCTAACTCCTCAGGCTTGCCCTTCCCCCCCCCCCCCATTTGCTTTGTAAGATTTCTGGAAGCTTCTGTTGGAGTAAATGTTTGCTCACGACCTGTGGCCCATGGCGGAGTAGTCTGGTCTGTGGCCTAGGAAAGGGCTGCTTTTATGATACACTGTGTTCTTTTGGAGCAATTAATGCTGATTCCGGGATTGGCTGGCTGGGCCTTTTGTATTAAAAGCAGGAGCTAATATCTCAGGCAGTGTGCTGAGCCAAATTCTCTCATTTCATCCTTTCAGTAGGTCCATGAGGTAGACGTTGCCATTCCCTGTGTACAGATGAGGAAATTGAGGTTCAGAGAGGTTGAGAAACTGGACCAGCTCACACAGCGTAAGTAGAAGACATAGGACGCAGTTACCCTGGTCTGATTAGTGGTTGTATCCCTCTTTAATACTGTAATTCTGGTTATTTGGTTGGGAGGTGGCGAATAGAACACAGGAATTTTTGTTGGGTTTTTATCACCTCAATCTCCAGGGATCTCTGGGCCAGACCCCAATTTCTGGGAATAGAGACTTGGGTGGCTGATGCGCTCAGACTGCAGTCTTACCTTTTCTGGCCATATGAGGTCCTGGAATGGCCATATGAGGTCCTGAGTGGCTTGGGATCTGCTGTGGAGTCTGGGTGCTTTTCACTGTACTCGAATAGGAAAATGGGGTCCTTTAAACAGTTGTCTGGATTCCTAAGGCTGAATAGCCCCCATCCTCTGCGAGACCCTGTGTTCAGATTCCCAGGTCTAAGGGCAGTGTACGAACTGGGGAGGTGTGTAGGGGTGTGGGGATGAGTGTTTGATTTTGAATATTAGCGGTGTCATTTATAACAGTTAATGTTACCATGTGCCTGCTGTGTGCAATGGCTACGCCAGGTTCTGTATAAACATGTTTTCTCATTGGATCCTAAGAGATGAAAAGGTGGTACCCAAAGAGGTTTTGCACCTAGGAACGTGGAATCAGGGTTGGTATTTCTCCCCACAGGGTCCCCTGTGTCTGTGCAAGAGGAAGTCATCCAGGAGCCCCAGAAATGAGACAGCAGTTGCTTGCCTTCAATCAGTGCAAAAAGCCAAGAGGGTCCTTCGTGCCGGTGGATTTTGAGAGAGAAAAGCAATGGCCTTTGTCTCCTTTGTGCTGCAGCTGTCTGCATTTCCTCAACTCTGAGCACATTTGTTGATGGATTTCCAGAGTGGGCCTCTGTATCTCCACCTGTCCTTTTTCTTTTATACAGTGCCAGTCACTGGGGCACCCACATCCCAGCACTTGGGAGGGAGAGCCATCTGCTTGTTTCCTTCTTCAGATGAGGAGCACAGGGTACCAAGCTGCTAGGTTGTTGTTCTGTGGGCACTGAGTAGACTGGCTCAAGGTAGGGCAAAACCACTGAAATTGGGGTCCCCAGCCTCTGCCACTTAGTTCTGGGGAAGCAGGAACCAGAGGTCAGGGCATCTGATGTCTTCTGGTCTCAATTTCCTGGCCTGTGAAGAACTTTGTCCTGCGTGGTCTCTGATGGCCCTTCCAGGCATTATTGGAAAGATAGCTTCTCTTTATTTATTCAGTTAATCTTTATCAAAATCCATCACCTGCTAGGCACCAGTGTTATAGGTGGTGGAGATACAGCAGTTGACAAAACAAAAGCTTTGCCTTCTTGGAGTTTACCTTTTGGATGAAGATGCCACCCACAATTAAATGAATTAAATGTATATTTTTTTATTTATGTGTAGATACATGTATATATGTATATGTGTATATATGTTTATATGTGTGTATATATGTGTGTACACTCGTGTGGTGCGTAAGGACATGTAGCCAACTATGGACCACATATGAGACAGTGGTCCAATGAGGTTATAATAGAGCTGAAAAATTTCCATGGCCTAGAGATGGGGTAGCCATCCCAGTGTCTTAACTTTTCTATGTTTAGGTACACAAATACTTGTGTTCCACTTGTCTACAGCTGCGGTCCCCAACCCCCTGTCCATGGCCCAGTACTAGTCTGTTACCTGTTAGGAACTGGGCCGCACATCACCACCTGAGCTCCGCCTCCCCCCTCCCCAACTCCCCTTCCCGTCCGTGGTCCATGGAAAAATTGTCTTCTATGAAACTGGTCCCTGGTGCCAAAATGCTGGGGACCACCGGCCTACAGTAGTCAGTACAGCAACATGCTGCACGGGTTCATAGCCTAGGAGCAATAGGCTGTACCATCTAGTTTGTGTGACTACACTCTGATGTTGCCACCATGATGAAACCACCTAAGGACCCATTTCTCAGAACATATCCCAGTCATTAAGTGACATATGACTGTATATGTATATATGTAAAATAGCAGGCAGTATTTTGTGTTATGGACCAAAATGAAGAGTATAAGGGCAAATGCAGTGTGTGTGTGTGGGTGGGTGTGTGGATGGAAGGGCTACTACTTTATTTAGGGTAGTAAGGAAGTCTCATTGATAAAGTAGAAGGGAAGGAGTGGACCACATAGTTTCCTGGAAGAAGCTTGCTATAGGCATTTGTAATGGCATAGATAAGGGCTTAGAGATGGAAATGTGTTGGGTAGCACTTACTATGTGTTAGGCATTGTTAGATGCTTTATACTGTTATGTATTTAATCCTGTTATCATTGTATTTTTTGGAAATGAGACTTAAGAGAGGTTAAGTGATTTGCCCAAGGCCACACAGCTAGTAGGTGGTGGAGGTGATATTCAAATGCAGCTTTTAATCATCATGCAGCTTCCCACTGGGGACTCTCCTTTTGGAGTTGGAGCTAGTGTTTAATTCATGACCTGGTTCTTTTGATTTCTTGGGGATTAAACATCAGTAGTGGCCAAGATGACTCCTGGCCCTGGAGTTGCATGGTTGGCAAGAGCTCAAGGCCTGAAGTTCCTTTTTGTGAGTGGAGGAAAGTAATATGTTTGATGCTGGAAAACCCCATGTTGTGTTTATGGCAGAAGGGGGAAAAAACACCTTCAGATTATTGTAAACAAGAGAAATGGGAGAACCGGGTAGCCCTCCTCCCTCCGCCCTCCTCCTTCGCTTTAATTTCCCCACGATAGGCCCAACACAGCATGTTGTATTATACAGCGATAATTAAAACACTTGGATTAGTGAACTGAGATTTATAGGGCAAACAGGAGCCAGAGGAAAAAACGACAGTCATCTCTTTTATTTGCAGGCAGATATCCAAATTGCCACTTGCTTGCTTTTTCTTCCCGACACTATCACCTACTCTGTTTAATTAGATCCTTTCTTTTCCATATAATTTCCAAGCCAGCTCTGCCTGCTGCTCAGCAGAGTTTGTGAAGCCACATACTAAACGCCTTCCCGCAGCCGGGGAAGATAGATGTGAGTCAGAAGCACGACAGCAAACGGGAGGGGAGAAGGGGACTTTTGCATCGGGCTGTGCAGCCAGCCTGGCCTGTCCATCCGCAGGGTCGTCATGGAGCAGGGACAGGAGGAGCTGGACCCAGGGGCAAGAGGAGGAAGTGTTGTCAGCCTGCCTGTGACAGTTTGCAGCTACGTACCTGTTTTTTGTGGGGAGTGGAGAGGAGAGTGAATTCCCCAAACAGAAGACCACCACAAAGCAAATTCCAAAACCAAATATTTTATTGTGTTCAAGTATCATTCTAGAGGCTCTGGGATGGGAGGTGAGGGGTTGGGGGGCCTGAGATGAAGAAAATGCAGTCAAATCCACAATCTAGTAGGAGGGACAGTCCAAAATGGCTCGTGAGGATTTGGGGCCAGATTTATTTGTTTTAGCCAAAATATTTGTCTAGAACCTGCTCTGTGGCAGATATTGTTCTAGGCACGGAGGGGATAGGGCAGTGGCCAAACACCAAAGAATCTTCGCCCACGTGGATCTACATTCTACCTGTAGGCGAGGGGAGTGGCAGTGAATTCCTTACTAAAGAGCATAGAAACTGGGTAGAAAATGAAGTGGGGACGGTGGCTCAGGAGTGCCGGGACTTGTAATTTTAAGATGAAGCAAGAGGAGACTGCAGAGCACGGAGACTGACAGATCCCATTTGGAATCTGGGCTTTGACACCTACGAGCTGTGTGACCTTTGAGTTTCTGTAATCAGCTGGTCCGAACCTTACTTTTCTCATTTGTAATGTGGGGCTAGGAATAAACACTCATACAGGGATGAAATGGAAAAGGCAACATAACGTACATACCTAGTCAGGGTTTCGTGAGTGTTAGCCCTTGTGAGTATTAAGTGCCTGTAACGGGATGGCCGAGCTGAAGGAGGAGTGACTGATTGCAGTTGGGAACAGGTTACTGTCCCTGTGGCCTTTCTTTTTCCCAGCAATTCTAGTTTGTACACCAAGAAGGCAGCAGGTGAACTCTTGCAGGCTGCATTAAGACTGGGGAAGGTTTGGATACGGGTTTGGTCTGTGGACATAGCAGTTGGAGTTAGAGAATTGTCAGTGTTTTGCATTCTGTTTTAAAAATTACTTTCAGCATGCTGTGTGTTCCTCCAGATAGTCCACGGCAAGCCTGGCGGGGAGGCTGGGACTGCCCACTTGACAAACGGGAAAACAGGCACAGGATGTGAGTGCCCCGCCAAGGTCACCTCCAGTCTCCAGAGGAGCTCTCCTGCCGGCCTGGCGATGAGTCATGCTGGCGTGCTGCGCCCGGGGTGAAATCACAAAGGAAGGCAGGCTCGGTTTATTGCAGGCAGCACAGGAAGTTTCCTGTTCTTGAGAAATCTTAGGAAAGGTAAACTCCTCCACCTTAGGGCCCTCACTGAGTAGCACCCAAACCCCTAAAAGGTACAGGGCCTCATCTGAGATGGGGGAGAGGCCTTTGGCGAGTGCAGAGAGCAGTAAACAAAGGAGGCAGCAAGGAGCAGAAAAGAGGAGGAGAGTTGCGGTTGATAGACCTGGGCCTGGTGGCTCTGCTGCTGACCAGCTTGGTCAGGTCATGTAACCTCTCCGGGCCTCAGTTTCCTCACTCATCAGACGGGACCATGACAGTGCCTACCTGACATGGCTGCTGGGAGAGTGACGTAAAAGGCTCGTGCCAAGTGTTCAGCCCAGTGCCCTGCACGCAGCCAACCCTCAACGACACTGGCTGCTGTTAGCGGAGGGGAAAAGGGCAGAGCAGTGGGCAGGCCCGAGGGCCCAGGGAACTCTGCAGCCTCCAGTGCTGCACGGTTCAGATGGGGTCTCGATGAAGCTCTGTCCACCTGAGGCTTCTATCGTCCGGCACACGGTAGATGTGATCTTGGCCCTCGAGTTTTTGCGAGGTCCAGCAGAGCAGGCCAGACAGGCACCCGACGTCCGGCCGTCCTCGTTCACCCTCCCTGGCATCACGGTTCAGTGGGCACAGTGGGCCTGGGAGGGACCCCCTTCCCCCACCTTAACCTTTGCCTCTCTGGCTGAGACCCATTATGCCTCCCGTCTCTGTTGACTCCATATAATGAAAATAATTGAGCCTGTCTCCACCAATAACTGTCTAGAAACAATCAGGCCCCGCCCCAGTCATCTGTCGCTGCCTGAACACACCCGGCTGCTGCAGTGGGGCCTGCCGAGCCGGGTTCCTAAACCCCAGCAGCGAGAACCCATGGGCCACATGCACGTTTCACAGTGAATGAACGGACTGTCCAGGGTGGCTGGTGCCCGAGGGCACAGCCTCGTGGTTTGCTGAACGGTGGCAAATGGTTGTGGGACCCCTGTGCAGAAACTGTGAAAGCACCTCTAAGCAAGACCTTAATGATTGTGTTTTTGGATCTTGAATCTGCCTTGCATTGTCAGCCTTCCTTCCTCCACACTCCTCGCCCCCGCTCTAAGTGGAGGATTTCATTACGAAAACATAACTGTCAGGGCTTAAGAGTGCATGTGCTTGGGGAAGGGAAGCTACTGCGGCTCTGTATTTTTCTGATTTCTATATAAATTGCCCGAAGAGCAGAGCTCATACCTATAAGAACAGCATCTCCCATTGTGAGCAAGAAGGGCAGAGTGTCAATTAGAGGAAATTAATTTGATTTAGTTATTCTAGTCCAAAGCCCCCATTTATATTTGTATATTTTGTTAAGATATTGTAACAGTCTTAAATAAAAAAAAATTTTTTAAACCACCTGTAATCTTCTATGTCTTATATAACCCTGCTCTTTTGCCAGGGGTCCATTCAAATCTGTGTCTCTGTGCATATGTATGCACATACATGCACGTGATGTGGACTCCCTCACAATGGACCTGGATTGTGTGAAACCTTGTACGTATTTTTTACCAAATCCTTGCAATCACTCTAGAGGGAAGAAATTATTACCCCCATTAATGTGATGAAGACACCAAGGCTCTGAGAGGTCTTGTGGTCATAGTTGGCAGATCTGATTCCATCCAACACCTGCTAACTTTGTGACTGGTGTGATTTTGTGCCTGTTTTTCACTCAACATTATATCATAGATACTTTCCTATGTTCCTTTGACGTCTTCCTAATCATTGTTTAAAACAGGAACATAGGATTCCCTGAACCATGATTTGTGCAAACATTTTTCTCCTTTTGGGCATTTGTACTCTTTTCATTTATTTATTTATTTTATTTTTTTGAGGCAGGGTTTCCATCTATTCCCAGGGCTAGAGGGCAGTGGCATCGTCAGAGCTCATTGCAACCTCAAACACCTGAGTTCAAGCTATCCTCCTGCCTCAGCCTTGCCAGTAGCGGGGACTACCATGTACATGCCACCACAGCTGGCTAATTTTTAAATTTTTTGTAGAGACAGCATATCACTATTGGCCAGGCTGATCTCTGACTCCTGGCTCAAGTGATCTTCCTGTCTCAGCCTCCCAAAGTGCTAGGATTTTAGGCGTGAGCCACCTTGCCCAGACTATTCTCAGTTTTTCACTGTTATGGACAAGTTTTTTTTTTTTGAGACAGAGTCTCACTTTGTTGCCCAGGCTAGAGTGAGTGCCGTGGCCTCAGCCTAGCTCACAGCAACCTCAAACTCCTGGGCTCAAGCGATCCTATTGCCTCAGCCTCCCGAGTAGCTGGGACTACAGGCACGCACCACCATGCCTGGCTAATTTTTTCTCTATATATTAGTTGGCCAATTAATTTCCTTCTATTTATAGTAGAGACGGGGGTCTCGCTCTTGCTCAGGCTGGTTTCGAACTCCTGACCTCGAGCAATCCGCCCGCCTCAGCCTCCCAGAGTGCTAGGATTACAAGCGTGAGCCACCGCACCTGGCCTATGGCCAAGTTTTTGATTCCCCTACAAGGCAAACAAAACTTTTTTTGTTGTGGCCACAGTGTTTTATCATGAAAATAGAAATAAAAACTTCAAAAACAAAGATGATCCTTTCTAATTTAATGAAAAATTCAATATTTTTTATTCTTTTTTGTGTTCAATAAAAAAGTAATACAAAAACTTGAAAATCAGTAATGTAAAAAATAATGTGAAAACTTGAAAAATAGTTCAAGGGTAAGGTGTTTTTCTTAATCAGGCTTAAGTGTAATTTAAAGGGAAACATAAATAGAAAAATAAAATGTACTGACTTCTATACATTTAATCTACATTTTTAGAATTAAATTTTCAATATTAATTGTAACAATAAGGAAATCAATTAAGTAAGATATTCATGAATCAACTATAGGTTTCGCCCAGGTTTTGCTTCACGAGGCCCCGGCCTCAAAACTAGCGGAAGTTAAATACAACTCACATGGCAGTTAATGTGTTAAATAAAGAAGCAGGGGCAGCGCAGCCCCATGGTTCAGAGCACAGGCTTTGCAATCGAACAAAATTGACTTGGAAAATCAGCTCTGCTACCTCCTAGCAACTGTAAGCAAGTTACTTAATCTCTCTTTATCTCAGTTTCCTTTTCTGTAAAATGGGAATAATAATGTCAACCTCACAGGGTGTATTGTGAGGATTATGTGAGATGATACATGCAAAGACTTGGGCCAGGCGGATCGAGCAAATTTTAGGCACTAGATACTTAGACACAGAGCCCTGGGGTTGCTGGGCTTGATCCACAGATGTGTTTAATTTGGCCTGCATAGTGCTAAGTTTTTACAAAATTGCCAACATTTAAAAATTAGCAGTTTTACTTTAAAATGCACATCTCTGGACTCTCTTGAAACATGGGAATGTCTGGCAACACTTGATGGGACAGTTTGGAGCTGAGTAGGGCATGAACTCCCAGGTCTCTGTCTTAGACTGGGTTACCAGGAGCAGAACTCAATAAGGGAGTGGGGTGCCGGGTGCGGTGGCTCAAGCCTGTAATCCTAGCACTCTGGGAGGCCGAGGCGGGCGGAATGCTCGAGGTCAGTTCGTAAACCAGCCTGAGCAAGAGCGAGTCCCTGTCTCTACTATAAATAGAAAGAAATTAATTGGCCAACTAATATATATAGAAAAAATTAGCTGGGCACAGTGGCGCATGCCTGTAGTCCCAGCTACTCGGGAGGCTAAGGCAGGAGGATTGCTTGAGCCCAGGAGTTTGAGGTTGCTGTGAGCTAGGCTGACGCCACAGCACTCACCCTAGCCTGGGCAACAAAATGAGACTCTGTCTCAAAAAAATAATAAAAAAATAAGGGAGTGGGGGAATCAGGGCGGGAAAGGGGAAGAAACCAAACAAGGGTGGAATTTCATGCAAAGCCCCTTGGAGGGTAGCTTCAAGCTGAGCCTGCAGGGAACTGCAGGCATTGTCTTGGCCTGAGGCAAGGTCACTTAGGTCTACTGAGCTGGGGGTGGCAGGAAGCATAGGAGGGTGGAAGGTTTGGGCAGAGGGGTCTGGGTGAGGCATGTCCTGCACTCAGTTTTTCATTAGACCCTTGAGTTTGCAACCCCTGTGCTACTTGATCATTATTTCCACTGTGTAAATCAGCTCACAGTCGGGCCCAAGTGACAGCAGCAGCTGTCTGCTTGGGTGAGGGTGGTAGGGAAGCAACAACCCTCTTGAGGTAGACGAGAGAGGCAGTGTTATCTCCATTTTCCAGAGAAGGAAACTGAGTCTCCGAGAGGTCGAGAGCAAGTGCAGCTGCGAAGTGCAAGGTAAAAGATGAGAATGTTGGCATTTGGCCTCCTGCTGCCTTTCTCTGCCATCAGTCTAACTTGTCTCTCTCTCTCTCTGTCTAGACCACTTTTCTCCCTGTACATGGTGATGCTCCCTAAGGAAACCTCCCGTGCAAATGCAGATTAAATGCAGATGTTACGACAGGGTTAGCCCACTAGCCGAACTCTTTCTCAAAAAAGGCAGAGAAAACCAGAACTTGTTGCCTGAGAACTTCCCAGGTACAGGGTGGGTTTTTTGTGTGTGGTTGGCTCAGGAGAGAGATGGTGGTTGAAGTTTCTCCCTTAAATGTCGAAGATTTAAAGAGACTGCTCAGCCTTTTTGCCCAGAGCAGTGCGAGGCTGCTAGAAACTCATTTTTGGGGATGGCACAGTTTTTCTTTCACAGTATAAAGACATGAGTCCCTCAAAAGGGCGTTTGCAAAAAGCTACGAATTCTCAGAAGGACAAAACAGTTTTAAAAGAAAGAAAGAAAAAAAAATGTTGTGTGAGCTTATCAATGTAATATGAAGATTAAGATTTGTTTATGTAAAAAAAAAAAGATTTGTTTATGTGAATAGATCTTTTTTGGAGGGGAGAAGAGTTGTTAAAAATTTATATATCTTTGCTAATGGAACCACTTCCACATTCACAATGAAATTAAAAAGGAGGCTCATAAAACCTTTCCTGGAATAACCAGAAAAGGAGTGAGTCCTTGAAAATGCAAATTTGTGGTATTATCTTTGCATATTTGCAAAATTCTTTAAGTTCTTGAATAGTCCGTTGTGGACCTAGTCTGGGGGTACATTCATTTAGCATCATCTGTTAATTTATGCCTTTTCTAGCCAATATTTACCTGTGCTCGCTCACTCTGAGGCACTAGCCTACTTTGTACTCACTGTGGCCACAAAGCCTTGCAACCCCCCTTAACATCCACAGGGTTCCTGTGTTCCTCATTCTACAAATACAATGTGAGGGGCCGGGCAGTAGGGTGGCTCACACCTGTAATCCTGGCACTCTGGGAGGCCGAGGCAGCGGATTGCTCCAGGTCAGGAGTTTGAAACCAGCTTGAGCAAGAGCGAGACCTCGTCTCTACTATAAATAGAAAGAAATTAATTGGCCAACTAATATATAGAGAAAAAATTAGCCAGGCATGGTGGCACATGCCTGTAGTCCCAGCTTCTCGGGAGTCTGAGGCAGCAGGATTGCTTGAGCCCAGTTTGAGGTTGCTGTGAGCTAGGCTGATGCCACGGCACTCACTCTAGCCTGGGCAACAGAGTGAGACTCTGTCTCAAAAAACAAAAACAAATGCAATGTGCGAACAGCTGCCCCTGGAGTTTTGCAACGCTGGGGGCCTGGGAGTGTACCAACATTACCAACAGTAATGACCTAGCTCTGAAAGTTTCCCTAATGGGAAGTTAGTGGCAGAGGCAGGATTTGAATTCAGGTCTGAATGACCCATAACACATATTGTTTTGTACTATCCAATTCTGCCTTAAATTAGCCTCCTCTTTGGAGTAAAGCACCCTGTTATAAAGGCACCTTGATGGTCAAACTCGTCCTTCTCTTCAAGGTACTTGCAGTGTGGGGTGGGGGAAGAGAGTCATCCTTTATCGTACAAAAACATTTATTAGTTTTTTGTGTTTTTCTTTTGAGACAGAGTCTCATTCTATTGCCCAGACTACGGTGCTGTGGCATCATCCTAGCTCACAGCAACCTCAAACTCCTGGGCTCAAGCAATCCTCCTGCCTCAGCCTCCCCAGTAGCTGGAACTATAGGCATACACCACCACGCCTGGCTAAGTTTCTCTCTATATATTTTTAGTTGTCCAATTAATTTCTATTTTTAGTAGAGATAGGGTCTCGCTCTTGCTTAGGCTGGTTTCAAACTCCTGACCTTGAGCGATCCTCCCGCCTTGCCCTCCCAGAGTGCTAGGACTACAGGCGTGAGCCACCACGCCCGGCCCATTTATTAGTTTTTTAATCCTCATTTTATAGACAACAAAACTGAATCAAAGAGGTCAAGTGATATGCTCAAGGTCACCAGTATGATGTGATAAGGCTTTTCTTTTTTTTTTTTTTGAGACAGAGTCTTGCTTTGTTGCCCAGGCTAGAGTGAGTGCCATGGCGTCAGCCTAGCTCACAGCAACCTCAAACTCCTGGGCTCAAGCAATCCTGCTGCCTCAGCCTCCCGAGTAGCTGGGACTACAGGCATGCACCACCATGCCCGGCTGATTTTTTTGTATTAATATTAGTTGGCCAATTAATTTCTTTCTATTTATAGTAGAGACGGGGTCTCGCTCTTGCTCAGGCTGGTTTCGAACTCCTGACCTCGAGCAATCCGCCCGCCTCAGCCTCTCAGAGTGCTAGGATTACAGGTGTGAGCCACCGTGCCCGGCTGCTAAGGCTTTTCATAGGTGACTATTGCTGGAAGCTCTTAGCAGTCTAAGACATTTGACGTGGACCACTTCATTCCTACATGCAAGGCAAGTGAAGGTCAGGGCCGCCCTTCAAGGTCACCCAGAGGCCAAAGTGGCCAGAGCTTCAAGTGCTTAGTGCTGCTGAAGTGAATGGAGGGTCTAAAACAGATTATCCCTGACACATGCCTCTAGGGGCTGGGTCCATGACACTGTGGACAGCAGAACTCAGGCTAACCCCCTGTCTCTCCCTGTGGGGAAGGGTCCCTACAAGAGAGGTGGGTGAGTGAGGCTGTTTTGTATTTGGGCTTTAGGGTCACCTGGCCTGGGTGTTCATCCTGGCCTCTGCCACATTGGCTATGTGGCCTAGGGTATGTTATTTCAGCTTTCTGTGCCCCTGATTTCATATTTGCAAAATGGAGATGAGACTGGTACTTTCCTCCCAGAGATGCAGGGAGTATTAAACACAATAGTGCATGACAGGATTTACAGTGCCAGGGACTGTTATCTAGAACAACCACAGAATCCAGCTGGGTGGACTTTAAACATTGGGTCCCACCTCCTTACTTTTATTTATTTATTTATTTTACTTTTAGAATCAATTGATTTAATTAAATGATAATAAACAATCACTAACAGCAATGGCTAACACATGCAGGCACTGTGCCAAGTACTTTTTGTTTATTAAGTAGTTTAAAAATGTGAAAGTACAAGCGGAATGTGTCTTCCTCCTACCCTGTATTAGTCAGGGTTCTCCAAAGAAACAGAACCGATAGGATATATATAGATGTATATGGAAAGATTCATTATGAGCCATTGGCTCACGATACAATAATCTGCCATCTGCTAGCTGGAGATCCAGGAAAGCCTGCGGCGTTAGTTTCGTTCCAAACCGAAAGGCCTGAGAACCTGGGGAGTGGATGGTGTAAGTCCCAGTCCAAGCCTGAAGGCCCAAAAACCAGATGTCCCAAGACAAGAGAGGATAGATGTCCCAGCTCAGGATGAGAGTGTGAATTTGCCCTTCCTCTGCCTGTCCCGTTTGGATCCTCAGTGGATGGCATGGTGCCTGCCCACACTGCCGAGGGTGGAACTTCTCTACCCAGTCTACCGACGCAGATGCTGGACTCTTCCGCAAGCGTCTTCACAGACACGCTCAGAAACAGTGTTTTACCAGCTACCTGGGAACCCCTTAGCACAGTCCAGTGGGCACGTACAATTGAACCATCGCACACCTCCAGTTCTCTCCGAAGGAGCAGCCACTGTTACCAGTACTCTGTGCATCTCTCCAGATACCCTCCATGCAGACAGGGATGTGAGTATCTTTCTACCCCTTCAACTTTAACCATGAGGAAGCCGGGGCTCAGAGAGGCTACGCAGTGAATCGTACCAATGGTTCCTATTCTGTGTGTGGCCACTGTTCCGGACTGTGTGATTTTTGAATCCTTGATGCAGCCCTGCAGAATGAGGCTTATTGTGTAGAATAAATGCTCCAGGCCTTCCTTAGTTTACTTCAGTGGTTTGATGGAAGATTAAATGAGATAATCCATGCAGAGGGACTTATCAGATCCTGTTGTATCATAATTGCTCAGTAATGGTGGATCAAGGTATTATAGGGGCCTGAAGCTTCCCCACTTTTGGGGCCATCTTTAAGATAAATAATACAAGATTATGAGTCAAATATTAGGAATATAAATGAATATTTATTTAGAGTGAGAAAAGAGTGCCAACAATTCACACATTTTAAAAGGCAAGAAATATCACAAACACTACAAACTACAAAAGAATAATAACAGAAGACTTTTATTAATTAACTTCCTGACACACCCCTATAGTACTTTTTATTCCTACATTTTCTGGATTCATACTCTTTGATCACTTCTTCATATGATAACGATTTTCTAAAACAACTTTCTGGAGAGAGAATGAAAGATAATTCAGCCTCTTCTCTAGCATCAATGATCAAAATTTGTTTTTTATTTGTAGTTTATTTTTATTTTTATATATTTTTTTTGAGACATAGTCTAGCTTTGTTCCCCAGGCTAGAGTGAGTGCCGTGGCATCAGCCTAGCTCACAGCAACCTCAAACTCCTGGGCTCAAGCGATCCTGCTGCCTCAGCCTCCCAAGTAGCTGGGACTACAGGCATGCACCACCATGCCCGGCTAATTTTTATATATATATTAGTAGGCCAATTAATTTCTTTCTATTTATAGTAGAGACGGGCGTCTCACTCTTGCTCAGGCTGGTTTGCAACTGCTGATCTCGAGCAATCAGCCCACCTCGGCCCCCCAGAGTGCTAGGATTACAGGCGTGAGCCACCGCCACTGACCTAATTTGTAGTTTAGATGCAAAAACTGAACACATTCACACATAGACACAGGCACCATTTGTAGTATTACTACATGTTGGTGTCTCACAGTAGAATTTTGTAAAGTTCAATAGTGTGTGATTCCCGCCGAAAGTGCTAGAAGAAGCTGTGGTGCATTATAATGGTATGTATGGGTTATGGAGCATGTTTCTGACAAACGAGAACCTCCGTTTTGACGAGGGGAGCTGAAACCTCCACGTAATTTTGCAGGTCTAATAACTGGAAGCATTTCTCACAGGCTAGCGTCTGTCGATGCAGTTTAAAATTCCTTCCTTCACCCCCTTCCCCACGCACGTCAGTGTTGGGCACTGTGGGAGATGCTCGTGTGGTGACACAACTGCTGACGTGGGGACAGGAACCGTTGGTGGGTCAGTGGCACAGGAGCGATCCTGGGAGCTGCACCTGCACGGGGAGGAGGGGTGGCAGTGGCTCAGCTGTCTACAGAGCTGCCTGCAAACCACAGAAGTAGAACCTGCTAACCTCAAAATGGGCACACCTACCACTAATTCACTCTTGCCTGTGTGCATTCCCTGAATGCCTCGGCCACAGCGGGGAGGGAGGAGGGACAGGGAAGCTGGAGTGGAGAGTGACAGTGGTCCTTCCAGTTGTGCTTAAAAGACTCGACTTTGGTGAATGTTAGAGAAACCTAAGACCATGTGACACGGTTCTTTTCAGAGCCCGGGGCCTGGTTGGCCATTGTCAGCGCTCACAGTTGAGAGCGGTGCACGTGGAAGACAGCCGGGAGCCCACCGAGGAGCTGCGTGCGTGCCGGCAAGTTAACGCTCTCCGCAAACCTGGGTTCTGCAGTGGGAAGCGCGACGCTGTTCATCGAGTCTACCTCACTGGGACGTAAGCTCCACGAGGGCTTGTTGCCTGCGTCCTTGGTGTTTAGATCACGTAGCCCACGCTCGTCCCGTGGCACGCGAAGTGCTGGGTGGCTAGCCTGATGCTTTCAGAGAACAGGAAACTGAGGCACAGGGAGCCTAAGTGCCTTGACTTGAAGCTGGGTGTGTCCAGCTCCAAACCCCCTTTTCTGTACCGCATGCTGCCTCTGGTCGCCCCGGGTGACCTGGGTCTCTGGGCCCCCTTTCCTCCCACCGACTCTCCCTTGTGAGCCCACGAGAAGGGGAAGCTTGACTCCCTCCTGTGATAATCCTCCGGGTTTTCCCTCCCTCCCGGAAGGGAGCCGGGGGCCTGGGTACCACGGGAATTCGCTCTGATCCATGGAATCCACTGCTCCAGAGGCTCGCTGCCTTCTCCCCTCCCCAACCTGGGTCCCTGGGAATCGCGTGAGATAGGAGAGGGGTGGAAGAACAAAGGTGAATGGTTTTGAGCCATAAAATAGTGAGCCTGAAAAACGAGTTTGGACCCCAATGGCTTTGGGGCTTGTGGAGCTCGGCAGGGCAGCCCTCGGAATGACTGGCATTCCCCTGCCGGGAACTCCAGGAGGCTGCTGCTCCTGAGCCCCACCCTTCACGCTCCACTCAATACTGAGGGGGCCCTGAGCGGCGCCAGATGTCACCCTGTATCTCAGAACCATGGAGACGAGGCCAGAAGGCCACCGCAGTCAGTGGTCGTCTTGTCGTCATGTGGCAGGTGCCATGGTGCAGGGAACCAGGTGGCTGCAGGCTTGCAGAACAGGTGACCAAACCCCAGCTGGCCCCCTAGACGGAGCGCACCTCTGTGCCCTGCTTCTCTGCCTGGTGGGGGTTTCCAGTCAGCCCCGAGCTGCTTCCACCTCCGTCTGTTTTCCTTAGAAGCTGCCCCATGGGGCGGCGGGTCTGGCCTGGACGTGGGAGGAAAGGCTGAGGGTGCTCGCTTTCCCCTGTCGCCAGCAACACCACTGGGACGTTGGAGCCGCTGCTTCCAGCCCGGTTCTCCCTTGAGCCCTGGGATAATATTTATACACAAATGCTGGCTCTGATCTCCACCCAGGAAAACACCAGCTGCTTTTGAAAATCTTTTTGCCTGTGATAGAAAGCAGAGCGGCGGGGCCTCGTGCAGGCCCCTCGAGCTTCTCTGGAGAGTGCTAGGGAGCGGCAAGTGTGTGTTATTTATATTTTTCAAAGTCATCCTGGGGCTGTGTCCAGGCAACTGAAGGCTTGTCAAAGAGCCGAATGTCTAATTCCATTTAGAAAAAACAAAGGGATTAGGTGTCCCTGGGACTTTAACAAATGCATTGTTGGTGGTTTTGATTTAGGGTTCATGGAGGGAAGGCAAGTGCAGAAACGAGGATGCCAGAGATCCAGTCTGTCAGTGCCGCGAAGACGCCTGGAGACAGGCACGCATAAACTGTTGGCAGGCGCGTAAATTAGTGCAGCATTTTGGAGGGAAATTTGGCAACATCTTTCGTAAAAAATGAGTATGACCTTTGATGCAGCAATTCTATGCCTTGGAAACTATCCCACAGTAAGAGCTGCATATGTATACAAAGACCCGAGTTCAAAAATGCTCACTGCAGTGAAAAGTGGGAAATCACCCATTTCCATCAGTTGGGGACTGGCTCAGTAAAATATAGTTCATCTGCATAGTAGACTACTTTATGATTCATTAAAGAAAAGAACAAGGTAGCTACTAACAATGGCCGGCACACATACAGTGCTTAGTACGTACACCCTATTCCAAGAGCTCTATGTATTTTAGGACATTTGCCCGCTTACAATATTAACTCATTTACTCTCAACAATCCTTTGGTTACTATTATTAGAATATATTTTTTTCAGCTGAGGAAAGACATAATAATAACTTGCCTAAGGTCACATTAGCTAGTGAGGGAGGGAGCTGGGCGTCAAGCCGTCTGGCCCCAGGGTCAGTATGCACCCATATACACTATACCACTGTTCTACACACCTGTGTGTGTGCAGGAATGGAAAGACGCCTTTGACTTACTCTTAAATGAAAAATTAAGGCAGCAGAGAAATAGTGTGTGATCTTCTTAATATAAAAAGAAATTGCATGTGTGCATGTACATGTGAATATATCACATGTATTTGGAAGAGTAAAGGTCTGGAAGAATACATGTCAGATCAGCAATTCTCTCCGGGGAGGGAGGTAAGAGAATTGGGGCTATGTAAAGATAATTTTTTATTTTTTTCGAGATAGGGTCTTGCTCTCTTGTCCAGGCTAGAGTGCAGCGGCATCATCATAGCTCACTGCAACCTCAAACTCTTAAGCTCAAGTGATCCTCCTGTCTCAGCCTCCCAAGTAGTTAGGACTACCTGGCTAATTTTTCTGTTTTGTAGAGATGGAGGGGTCTTGCTCTTGCTCAGGCTGGTCTCAAACTCCTGGCCTCAAGTGATCCTCCCAAAGTACTAGGATTACAGGCATGAGTCACTGTGCCTGTAAAGAGGATTTTTAACAATTTTTAACTAGATAGCCTGGGTGTAGTGGCTTGTGCCTGTAATCTCAGCATTCTGGGAGGCCAAGGCAGGAGGGAGGGTCGCTTGAGGCCAAGAATTTGAGACTCTGTCTCTGCAAAACAGTAAGAAAAATTATCTGGGCATGGTGGCATGTGCCTACAGTCCCAGCTACTTGGGAGGCTGAGGCAGAAGGATTGCTTGAGCCCAGGAGTTCCAAGCTGCAGTGAGCTGTGATCACATCAGTTCACTCCAGCCTGGGTGACAAAGCAAGGTCCTGTCTCTTAAATAAATAGTTTTATATTTCTCTGAACAAGTAATTTTAGAAAAAGTAAACTTGAGCATGCTGTTAAGATGATACTAACAATAAAATAACACTTTAGCTTTCATTTCTAACTACTCCCTTAGAAAGAAGAGACTTCCTATAACTGTGGGCTCAGAGTGACACTGATGGCTACTGGAGAGGACTTGCAGTAGGTTAGATGAAGGTAGCCTGAGAAATTCTTCTTCTGATTGGCTGAAAGGCATCCTGAGATAAGGACTCTTGTCCTCAATGCCCTCTGAAGTTTTGCCCCCTCCTAGAAGGCTTGGCCCAGAAGTTGGGAGGGTGATGGTGGTTCTCTTGCTATACAACCCTCTACTGCCTGCTGCATTTACTGTATGTACTCAATGCATTAGGTAAACACTCTAGGTCAGGGGTCCTCAAACTTTTTTTTTTTTTTTTTTTTGAGACAGAGTCTCACTTTGTTGCCCAGGCTAGAGTGAGTGCCGTGGCGTCAGCCTAGCTCACAGCAACCTCAAACTCCTGGGCTCAAGCAATCCTGCTGCCTCAGCCTCCCAAGTAGCTGGGACTACAAGCATGCGCCACCATGCCCGGCTAATTTTTTGTATATATATTTTTAGTTGGTCAATTAATTTCTTTCTATTTTTGGTAGAGACAGGGTCTCTCTCAGGCTGGTTTCCAACTCCTGACCTTGAGCAATCGACCCACCTCAGCCACCCGGAGTGCTAGGATTGCAGGCGTGAGCCACCACGCCCGGCCTTCAAACTTTTTAAACAGGGGACCAGTTCACTGTCCCTCAGACCGTTGGAGGGCCGGACTATAGTTTAAAAAAAAATATGAACAAATTCCTATGCACACTGCACATATCTTATTTTGAAGTGAAAAAAAAAAAACAAATGGGCAAAAACACCCGCATGTGGCCCGAGGACGCCTGCCCTAGGTGCTTAAGTTGGCTCTTTGTTTCAACTACTGCCCCTTTAGGGCCATCCAGTAAAACCTGCGCCATTTGTAGGCGCTTTACAACTTGCAAATCTGACTCCCACCCATTATGTCAGGTAACTGTGGCTTTAACGCTCCACCAACATGGTCCTCATAACCATCTTCCTTGTTGCTTCGTGTCATCATTTTAAATGATCGCACCCTATGTCAGGACAGTGATGTCCTTGGGGGAGAGATACCTAGATGTGGGATTGGTAGGTCCAAGAGTATGAGTATTTTTATGGTTGTTGATACAGATTGCTAAATTGCTTTCCAAAAGACCTTCATTAATTTGCACTTGAATCAACAATTTTGAGAGTGTCATTTTCATCACATTCTTGCTGGCATTAGGTATTGTTAAAAAATGAAAAAAAAAAAAACCCAAAACTCCTAATAAATACCAAACTGTTCACAGAAGTTTGGAAAGTAGAATAGGGCTGGTTGGGAGTGTGTGTGTGTCCATTTTCCACTTTATCTAACTTGGTACTATCAAAAATATTTAATACAGTCATGTATTACTTTTGTTAAATATATTTTAAACTTTTTATTTTGAAAAATTTGTCTTACAGAAAAGTTGCAAAAATATTACAAAACTCTCTGTATACCCTTTGTAACATTTTAAAAAGATGAAGTAATTAAAAGAAATGCTCCCCAAATGTCAACTCTTAGATCAGCAACAAGCCTGTAAGTTGGGGTTTCTTTTTTATTTTTATTTTTTTGAGACAGAGTCTCACTTTGTTTCCTAGGCTAGAGTGAGTGCCGTGGCGTCAGCCTAGCTCACAGCAACCTCAAACTCCTGGGCTCAAGCGATCCTCCTGCCTCAGCCTCCGGAGTAGCTGGGACTATAGGCATGCGCCACCATGCCCAGCTAATTTTTTGTACATATATTAGTTGGTCAATTAATTTCTTTCTATTTATAGTAGAGACGGGGTCTCGCTCTTGCTCAGGCTGGTTTCAAACTCCTGACCTCGAGCAATCCGCTGCCTTGGCCTCCCAGAGTGCTAGGATTACAGGCGTGAGCCACCGCACCTGGCCCAAAATCAGTATTTTAAACAGCCTTCTCCCGTCCCCTGACTCTGAGGCCCCTCAAGAACTGAGAACCACTGTCACATAGGTTCCTCTTTTATTGTCTCCAGCAATACGGTGGCTCCTTTACTTTGAAAGCTGTCAACCGAAGTCTGAGCATCTCTGTTGCAGCTCTTCTCACTCGGGGCTGCCACGGCTCTGCTGCCCCACCGCCTGCGGTTTGTCTTCTCGAGAGCCTGCTCTCTGCCTCAACTAGAAAAGGAGGCCTCCAGGGAGGCCAGTATCCACAGTGCGGACGGGCAGTTCCCGCTTACCCTCGCTCCTTTTGTCCTGGGTGTTCCAGGGAGCGGGAACTGAGGAGGGGAGGCCTCCCTGTCGCCTGGCACCCTTGGGGGGACAGCCTCAAGGCCCTGGGATGGGGAGGAAGCCCAGGCTCTGGGGCCTCCTGCTGTTCCTTTGCCTGATCCTGGTGCGTTTCCGTGGACACCGCGGGCACGGCCTTTCCTCGCTGTGGCCGTTTGCCCGGCGATGCTGGTCCTCTTGGTGGGAGCCACCAGGGTGCAGGCCTCACCTGCGCCCCTCCCGCCTCCTCCACCCGCAGCCTCCGCCGTCGGCCTTCCTTTCCGCCCCCAGAGGTGCTCTTGCCAAAATGTGACCCGACACGCCTCCTGATAGCTTCGTGGAGTTACTCCACTGGACCACGGAAAAGAGGTGGAAGGGCATGTGGAAGGGGAGGGCTGCACAGTGGGGAGCTTCGAATTCAAGAGGAAGGAAGGTGTTTTGTTTTTTAACTGTCGTTTTGTCCCAAGTTTACTGTTTTCTCCATTAAAAAGTCAATAGGACACACCCAATGTTATAACCTGCATTACCTTTCAAATGGCAAAAAAAAAAAAAAGTTCAAAAGTGTAACACGTGGCTACTCTAGACAGTTTGGAAAACAGGGAAGGCGAAAGTAGAGGGCAACATTGCCGGGGTTGCTCGAGCCCAGGCAGCTCTGTCTGCGCTTGGGCGCGGCTGCGTGCGGGGCACAGGCCCCAGGCCCCAATCAGGAAGATCCGGGTTCCGGCACTTTCTCTCATCTCATTAGCTGTGGGCAGCCAGGGTGTGGCTTCACTACCCTCTTGGAGCTTCGGTTTTCTCATTGGTAAGGACGAAAGTCCTGTCTTGTAGGCTTGCCTAGAAGATGAAATGAGCTGAGTATGCAGAGCAGTTAGCAGGCTGCTGGGTGTTACTTCTTTTTAATCTTGTTCATTTCCTTCCAGTCCTTTCCTTTACTGTAAGAAGTTTGTGTGTGTTTGTTTTCACATAGTTGCGATCACACCGTCTATATAATTTTATTTCCTGCTTGTTTGGCTCAACATTGTAGCCCAAGCATTTTCCGTGTTGTTTTCAACTCCTCATAAAACATGTATTTCAATAGTTGCATCATAATCCATGATTGGATGGATATATCATAGTTTAGTTAACCATTTCCTTATTGTTGGCCATAGGAATTATTCCAGGTTTTCCCTGTTTCAGATAACTCTGGGTGTGAACACCTTTGTGCGTAAAATACCACCAGCAAAACCCACCCCCTTCTCCCGACTGCTGCCTGTTAGAACCATTGCCTTGAGAAAAATTCTTGGGAAGGGGATTTTAAAGTCCAATAGCTTGAACATCTATCAAGGTTTGTGACCTGTCCTGCCACATTCATTCAGGTAAATCAGTGCAATTTCCAAATGCAATTTCCACTTGCATTTCCAAGGCCATGGGTGAGACTGAGGGGTGTGGATTTTATTCTGCAGTGTAGCTCATGGGCAGTAGACAGGGTTGGAGGATCATAGTCGGATCTGGGGTTCCGATGGATTCATCCAGTAACCACTGGGAGGGTGGACGGGGTCGGGTCGGCGTTGGGAGGCTCTGCACCAGGGCAGCGGTGCCCTGACTATCCATGAACCCGCCCCATCCCGATGGGAACCAGGGGTCCCACCCGTAGGAGAAGGAAGCCTTACAGTCACAGGGTCGCAATCCACTTTCTTCAGGGTTGTTCCACACGTGGGAACTTACGCCTCTTCAGTCTAACGTAAGTAACTTCATGCTGTTTCTGTCCCTCTGTGAGTCAGATGGTAATTTTTCATCTTCAGAGATCACAGAATAAGAAGGCAAATACGTTTGTGAGTCCTGGTATCACCCTGCCTAGGTTGGGATCCCAACTCTACTACTTAGAAATGGTCCCAACGCCTGTTAAAATGGTAAGGAAGGCCGGGCGCGGTAGCTCACACCTGTAATCCTAGCACTCTGGGAGGCTGAGGCAGGCGGATTGCTCGAGGTCAGGAGTTTGAAACCAGCCTGAGCAAGAGCAAGACCCCGTCTCTACTATAAATAGAAAGAAATTAATTGACCAACTAAAAATATATATACAAAAAATTAGTTGGGCATGGTGGCGCATGCCTGTAGTCCCAGCTACTCAGGAGGCTGAGGCAGGAGGATTGCTTGAGCTCAGTAGTCTGAGGTTGCTGTGAGCTAGGCTGACGCCATGGTACTCCCTCTAGCCTGGGCAACAAAGCAAGACTCTGTCTCAAAAAAAAAAAAAAAAAGTGGTAAGGAAGACTTTATTTGAGACTATTGCAATAGGAGTAGGACCTCAGTTTCCCAATCTGGGAAATGGTACCTACCCCCAGGTAACATTATTTTACACAGTATTAACACAGTATTTTATATACAGCATAGTCAGTGCCAAGTGAGTGTTAAGTATTAATATCTAATGCCCTCTTTTTAAACGGAAGCTTCTGGTTGAAAGAAACTAATTGAATCTCTAGGCTCACCACTTTCCTCCTCTTGAAAACCCAACAGAGGGAGCTGTGTAAGGACACGATACCAGGAAGCCCATCTCTGGGGCGCTGGGCTACCTTCCCAAAGTACCTGTCCATCTTGAAACCAGGAGGGTGGAGGGGAGGGGGGCAGGAGGCTACAGTGGTGTGTGACCCTCCATCCTGGGGCACCGTACCGTCACTGCCAGAACTGGGTGAGTGGGTGACGGGATCTGGCAAAACCGTGCGAGGAAGGGAACACAGGACTCTGGAACATTCCAGATGGATTTGCTTTTCCTTTAATTATTGTTTGGCAAGCCCCCTTGGAAGCTCATTTCTTTGCCTGCAACTTCTGGGAATGTGTTGGCAAGAAATAAGACCCACCTATGGGGGGTGGGGCAGGGAGATAATTAAGTGCCTCCCAGGAAGGGGGGGGCGGGGACACTTAAGTATCTTCCAGATTCCTGGGGTGCGGATGACTGGGCTCGCCTTGGGGCGGAAGGCCGCTGGAGCCGGCTTTTTCCAGTCCTAGCCAGTTTTCCGCTCCTGAGAAGGCCGCTTTCCCGGCTGGGCGGGGAGAAGCACCAGGTACCCTCCGTGGACAAGGGTTGGCTCCCCCATCTGTCCCAGGCTCCTCTGGGTCTCCGCGTGTGCCATGTCCCCCGAGACAGAGGCTGAGGGAGGGGACAGTGGCCACACGCAGACCGCGGGCCCATGGAGGGGCTGGTCGGCTGCTGAAACTTCTACCTTTCAAAGCATTTCCAAGTTGCGTTAGTGTTGCAACAGACGCTGGAAGGTTTGCTGCCCTCAGAGGGGCTCAGAGGGCTGAGGAAGAGCCTTCATCTGCTTGCTTTTCCTGTATGTGGAAACCTACTCGGGCTGTTTCTACAAGCGGTTTTGCCCTCTGCTTTCCTGTGCCCTCCCCGGGGATGCCCTCCCTCATGCTCCCAGGCAGACCTGCGTGCCCCACCGGGCCTGGTCTGCTTTGGCTTTTCCGGGTCAGCAGCCCCTACGTGCCCTCTGGGAGCGTGCCCGCGAGCAGGAGCCCTCAGGAGGTGTCTCTCCCTGTGCCACCTCGGGAGTTTGCCTGGGAAGGAGAAGTGAGCGAGAGTGGCTACCCGGGCTGCTCCACCTGCCGCCTGCGGGGAAGCCAGCAGAGGCGGCCTCTTTCCTCCAGTGGGTGCAGAAAGCCAGGGAGATGGGGCAAAGCTGGAGCTGCTTTTGGAGAACAGAGAGCCGGCCCTCAGCCCCTTCAGGACCCTTCTTCCTTCTCCTGTTTTTTGAGACAGAGTCTCACTCTGTTGCCCTGGATAGAGTGAGTGCCGTGGCGTCAGCCTAGCTCACAGCAACCTGAAACTCCTGGGCTCAAGCGATCCTCCTGCCTCAGCCTCCCGAGTAGCTGGGACTACAGGCATGCGCCACCATGCCCGGCTAATTTTTTCTGTATATTTTTAGTTGTCCAGCTAATTTCTTTCTATTTTTTTAGTGGAGATGGGGTCTCGCTCTTGCTCAGAGCTGGTCTCGAACTCTTGAGTTCAAGCAATCCTCCCGTCTCGGCTTCCCACAGTGCTAGGATTACAGGCGTGAGCCACCGCGCTGGCCTTCCTTCTCCTGTTTAATTAAGGCCCTGGTAGAGGCTGGGCAGTGTGTGTGTGTGTGTGTGTGTGTGTGTGTGTGTGTAGTCTTGCAAACAGATGTGTGCCTGGACCTCTGTGCACAGAACAAAGACCGGGGCGGGGACAAGGCATTGTGGAGGCGTGGAAGAGAAGCAAGGCAGGTGGTCAGGGTAGATGTCCGTGCTTTGTTCTGTGTTTCAGTATAATGTAGCTTTAACAAATTTAAAGTATATGTTAAGCCGGATAATTGTCCCCTGAAATCAATGTGGTCACTGCTAAGTGAAGTACAGAGCGAAGCCTTGGAAGATTCAGGAACAAATTCCCAGAGGAGGTGTCAGGTAAACTGAGATGAAGATCCCAGTGGAGGTAGCTAGGTTAACTGATTTTATGAGTATTTGTTGGGTGTCTCCTGGGTGTTAGACACTGTTCTAGAAGCTAGGGATCTAGCAGAGAATAGACATAAAGATCCTGCCCCTGTGAAACTTATAGTCCAGGCCGGCCGCGGTGGCTCATGCCTGTAACCCTAGCACTCTGGGAGGCTGAGACAGGAGGATCGCTCAAGGTCAGGAGTTCGAGACCAGCCTGAGCAAGAGTGAGACCCCTATCTCTACTAAAAATAGAAAGAAATTAATTGGCCAACTAAAACTACATAGAGGCCGGCCTCGGTGGCTCACGCCTGTAATCCTAGCACTCTGGGAGACCGAGGCGGGAAGATTGCTCAAGGTCAGGAGTTCGAAACCAGCCTAAGCAAGAGTGAGACCACGTCTCTACTAAAATTAGAAAGATATTAATTGGCCAACTAATATATATAGAAAAAGTTAGCCGGGCATGGTGGCGCATGCCTGTAGTCCCAGCTACTCGGGAGGCTGAGGCAGGAGGATTGCTTGAGCCCAGGAGTTTGAGGTTGCTGTGAGCTAGGCTGACGCCACGGCACTCTAGCTCAGGCAACAGAGTGAAACTCTGTCTCAAAAAAAAAAAAGAAAAAAGAAAAAGAAACTTACAGTGGAGGACAAAAAAAGAGCATATGATGTTGGGGTATTAAAGGAAAATTATTCTAACACTTGTTACAGTGGCACGGAAGACTTTTATTGAAGACTACTGCAATGGGAGCCAGCTTTTGCAGTAGAGGAGATCAAGCTGGTCTCTGAATACAGCAAAGACCGAGCTGGGGATTTATAACCCATGAGCAGAGTTGGGGGCTGGGGTGGTCAGTGGGTGGAAAGTTGCTAAGAGGAGACACCAAGGGTAGGGGTATTCTTGCTAAACCAACCCAAGAGGATTCTGCAGAAGGCAGCCCAAGGACTTATATAGCAAAGGTGAGGGATAAGGAACCTAATCAGAGATCAAGGGTGGGGACCAGGCAGCTGGATGCTTTGCTGAAGGCAGGCCAAGGTCGAGTCCTGGTGAGGAAGAGGAGCCTGATTAAGGTGGGTCAAGGAGAGAGTCTTTGTTGGTGTTGTGAAGAAAAATCATGCACCTGTGTAATAGTGAGGCTACAGCATGATGGAGGTGGTGTTTAATATCATTAGCGAAAGATTTTTGGTCAAAATCTGGGCCATGTATAATATGAGTGCTAGACTTTCAAATACCAACCCCCAGGGGGTGTCCTGCGTTGATGAAACAGCCTGTGCAAAGGCCCTGGGGGAAGTGTTTGGTGTGTCTGAGCAACAGCAAGGAGGAAGGGGTTTGCAGGGGAAGAGTGATAGGAAATAAGGTTGAAGGAGGGTGAGGTGAGGGTAGACCTGGCAGGGCCTTGTAGGATATGATAAGAAGGAATGGAGGCTGCACAGGGAGGCTCAGGCCTGTAATCCTAGAACTCTGGGAGATCTAGGCAGAAGGATCACTTGAGGCCAGGAGTTCGAGACCAGCCTGAGCAAGAGCAAGATCTCATCTCTACAAAAAAATAGAAAAAGTAACTTAGTATGGTGGCGTGCACCTGTAGTCCCAGCTACTTGGGGAGGCTGAGGCAGGAGGATCACTTGAGCCCAGGAGTTCGAGGCTGCAGTGAGCTATGATAATGCCCCCACTGCTCCCTAGCCTTAGCGACAGAGTGAGACTGTCTCCAAAAAAAGAAAAAAAAAAAAAAAAAAAAAAACGATTGGGAGGGCAAGGGATTCTGTGCCCCAGGGACACGTGGCCATGAGGTGGCCTGGAGGGGTGGCTGGGGGCAGAGGAGAAGATTTAGAGCCAGTGGGGGAGGGGCAGGGCACACAGGTCTTTTTCCATCTTTTCAGGCTGAGTTTCTCAATCGTTTCAGTGAGAGCCTCAGTCCTTGCGTAAAAATCAAGCAATAAAGGGAGGAATGCCTGTCTGTTTAACTTGAAGGGGAGCTGCAGAGGACGGAAAGGAGGGTTGGTTGAAATACAGCTGGAGCTGGCCCCCTTTGGCTGCCTGCGCTTCCTACAGATAGCGCCCTCCGGCCCTGGGACTGCGGCAGTCGGGGCTCGGTGAGCTACTAGGGACGTCCTTCCTGTTCAGATGTCGGGAGCGCGGGGCGTGCGGAGTGCCTCGAAGCAGGGGAAGAGCGCAGAGCCAGGGCTGGGGAGTTCTGAGCCCACTCCTTTTACCCCGGAGCGGGGGACTCACTTCCTCCCGGGGCCCAGGCAGCTCTCTGGCTTGTCTTCAGCTAAGAAATCTGCAAAAGCCATCGGCCAGGCTTAGGAGAACTGATCCTTTGTGCCAAACGGCTTGGTGGTGTGGAGGGGAGGCGAGCTCCTGGCCAGATGGTCCTCCCTGGTGGTGAGCCCCACCGCCGCCGCCTAGCCGGGGTTTTACTGCAAGAGGGGGCCTGGGGTGGAGGGGCCGGCGTGATTCGGCAACACGCGAGTTAAAAAGCAGATGAAAACCCACAGAGTAACCAGACATTCTTCTCCCTTTGCATGCAAGATCCTGCTGGATGTTGGAAGAGGAAGGAATATTTTTCTTGCTTTTTAGACATGACATCCTGTGAGGGGAAGATTTGGAACAGATGGGGGCCAGGGGAGCCTCGCTGTATTTGCCGTTTCACCACCTCCTCCCTCTCACAGCCACCAGAAATGCCTTCCCCCTCCCTTAGTGAAGTTAGCATAAAGAAAGAAAAAAAAATGTTTTGTAGAGCAGGAAAGTAAGGAATCAGGGGTCAGGGGAAAAAAGTCCATAAGGTTCTGGAAAAAAATCCACTTTTCATTATAAAGGCTTCTTCTAGGTCCAAAGATAGATTAACTCAAAGTTTCATCTTAGGGCCGGGCACAGAGGCTTACACCTGTAATCCTAGCACTCTGGGAGGCTGAGGCAGGAGGCTTGCTCAAGGTCAGGAGTTCAAAACCAGCCTGAGCAAGAACGAGACCCGTCTCTACTATAAATAGAAAGAAATTAATTGGCCAACTAAAAAATATATATGGAAAAAATTAGCCAGCATGGTGGCGCATGCCTGTAGTCCCAGCTACTCGGGAGGCTGAGGCAGCAGGATTGCTTAAGCTTGTGAGTCTGAGGTTGCTGTGAGCTAGGCTGACGCCACGGCACTCTAGCCCGGGCAACACAGTTGAGACTCTGTCTCAAAAACAAAACAAAATAAACTTTCATCTTAGGTTTAATCGAGGCTCCAGTGACGTCTTCACTGATTAGGGGGAGAGAAAGAGTCTCCTAACAGAAGGGGGAAGGAGTAGGGAAAGGTAAGGATGTTTCAAATCCTGTGTATACAACGTGGGGATGACATTTGTAACGTCACAGGGAACCAGCTCAATCTTCTGCACGAGTCTTGCTCCTACTTTTGCCGGTTGGATTGGTCACATGAGTGAAGTGATTGGGTGGCGGTGTGAAGTGGGCCAGGATATTCTTGATTACTGGCTACAGCAGGGTCCCCGGTCAAGCTGTGTCCCTGGCACGGCGGTGGCTGCGGGCAGCCAGACGGCAGGTATGATGTTAGCCCCCAGGTCATAGCCAGTTCTTTCTGGTGACAAATGTGCACAGCGCAAGTCTCCTTGCCCTGAACCCGAGGGGGCTCTGCCGTGGAGTGGGGTGGCGGGACGTAGCCGGGTGGGCCAGTCTACCTGCCTGTTGTCGTTTCATCTGCTCCCCAAAGACAGCTGGCCTCGATGCAGCTCGAAACGGGAAGGGCGGGAGGAAAAGACAACAGTTTCTGTGCTTTTCTTCTAGCTTTCCTTGTTGGCTTGTGGCAGCCTGTGTGGGTGTTTTTCTCTTCCTTCAGAGGAGGGGGTTTTGAGTTCTGGGGCCTGGCTGTGGGGACGGGTACCAGAATCTCTGGCCTTTTGGGTCGTGCTGCTGGGCGGCACACTGTTCCGGAGGGACGTCCTGGAGAGCCGGCTCTCAGAGGCAAGAGCAGCAGGCTAGCTGGGGGAAGAGAAGGGAAAGGACTCCGTGGCTGCGTGCTGAAGACCCCCGGTGAGATATGGAGAGCTGTGCCTGGGGAGCAGAACCTGACAGACTCCCCTCCTTAGCACATGAGACGTGCACTTCTGCAAAAAAGACGTAGCTTAAAAAGCACTTGACAGGAGAGTAATATGGCCTAAGTGCCTAGCTAGGATGGGATCTCCCATCTCGACTCCTTACTCCCACAGCTATACACTGTCACTCAGTACAGTTCAGTGAGAGCACCGGGTCCTCCCTGCCTCTCTGTTGCTAAAATCCCCACGGGCACGTTGTCCGGCCATTGGAAGGATGATGGAAAGCAGCAAGCCTTGCTTGGGTACCGTTACGTGCTTTGCCCTGCGGTTACATGTCAGGGACACATGAGGGAATAAAATACAGGTCCCATGGAGCCCAGGTGCGAATGTAAGCACATTTCACTCGTGGTGGCATCACCAGCGTCAGGCAAGGATGTAACCAACAGACACAATTAGTTATTCAGCAAATATTAATTGAACTCCTGCCCTTTGCTGTTCCCCGTGGATACAGCAGAGGATGGACAGACACAGTCCCCACCTTCCTGGCCTGCGGTTGGTTGGGTAGGCAGGCTTGCAGCCCGGCTCCTGCCATACGCACTGTGAGAAGCGCTGAGACACAGGACATAAGAGGCGCTGTGGGCTCTTATGGAGACTTGGGAGATTGGGAAGCCCGTTGCAGAGGAAGTGGTGTTGAAGCTAACCCACGAATAAGAACTAACACTGAGTGTTCACTCTTAGTTGGCCTTTTATAGGGCTCGGTCCTGGCATCATTTTTATCTATATCATCTTTTATTCTGAAAAGTGTTTGGTTCTGATGATGAATTCTATGGCATCCTAACTAGGCATTGCTCCAAGAGCCCATCTCTGGCCGGGCGCGGTGGCTCATGCCTGCAATCCTAGCACTCTGGGAGGCCGATGCAGCAGGATCGCTTGAGCCCAGGAGTTGGAGGTTGCTGTGAGCTAGGCTGACGCCACGGCACTCTACCCTGGGCAAAGAATGAGACTCTGTCTCAAAAAAGAAGTGAGTTGTTTGCCAGCCAT
This sequence comes from Mirza zaza, assembly GCA_008750895.1. Lineage (NCBI taxonomy): Eukaryota > Metazoa > Chordata > Mammalia > Primates > Cheirogaleidae > Mirza > Mirza zaza. Next base: position 12,129 of record VSMD01117481.1, on the reverse strand, counting down.
GCGATTTATTTCATTTACTCCTCGTGACAGTTCTGAGTTGGGTAGTATTTTATTAGTTAGGAATGCTCTGGGCTGCAAATCAGGGAAATCTAACAGTGGCTTTAATCAGAAAGGTATTTATTATTGACTCAACATGAAACCTGGTCCTAAGGTTGGCAGTGGCTCACCAGTGACATTAAGGACTGAAGCTATCTCTTTTTCTGCTCCATCATCGGGGCCAGCTACATAATCTGCAGGGCCCTTTGATCAAAAAATAGGAAAAAAGTGCCATTGAAGAAACTAAAACACAAAGTTTTTATTTTCTTTATGGTTGTTCTTTTGCTTGTCATGGTATTTTTAAATTTGCTATTCAATACGATTCTAGGTAAAGAAAAATTAAACTGTTAAATTATTAGCATGAATTTTACTATTTATCTTTATATTGTGCAGTGCTGGTTTTAAATGTAAATGTGAGCATTTAACTTGTATGAAAATTACCAGAATTACACAATTATATTCAAACTAGATAATATTCAAATGATCTTTTAAAACAAGTTTTTTCTTCTATTATAAAATGCTCAAATGTATCTATTAAAAGTAAAAGGCAAGATACAATATATAATAACGTCTTAATTGAAATTAGTTAAAAGTTGAAAAATTATTTAATATTTTGAAAATTAAATCTTGGGGCTGGGTTTGGTAGCTCACGCCTATAATCCTAGCACTCTGGGAGGCCAAGGTCAGAGGATTGCTTGAGGTCAGGAGTTCAAGACAAGTGTAGCAAGAGTGAGCCCCCATCCCTGCGAAAAATAGAAAGAAATTAGCCTGACAACTAAAATATGGAAAAAATTAGCCGGGCATGGTGATGCATGCCTGTGGTCTCAGCTACTCGGGAGGCTGAGGCAGGAGGATCCTTGAGCCCCAGAGTCTGAGGTTGCTGTGAGCTAGGCTGATGCCACGGCACTCTAGCCCGGGCGATAGAGTGAGACTCTGTCTCAAAAAAAAAAAAAGAAAATAGAGGCGGTAGTACCAGCTGAGGGGGTGAGAGAGAACGGGCCACTTTATTTACTTATCTATCTATTTAGTCCGTCAGTCGGTCTGATGTTGGACTTGCTGAGTTCAAGGGCATACGTCGGAGCTGTCCTGCAGAGCAGGGGGAGGTCTGGACTGGAGAGAGACGTGGGCTGCTTCGACTTGCAGGGCCTCTGGGCTCCACTGTGGGGGACGGCTGGTCACCTGGGAAAGGGAGTCTAGGACAGAGCCTGGGTATAGAGGAAAAGAGGCTCACGGCGGGAGCTGGGAAGGAGTGCAGCGAGCAGGAGAAGCCAGGAGAATTCGGTGTCACTAAAGCCAAGGAAAGAGTTTTAAGGAGGGACCGGTAAGGCCTGAGAAGTGAGTGCCAGGAAGTTCATTGACAGAGCACAGGTAACTGGAGGGGGAGGAGGTGCGGCTGACCCATCCAAGCTATTTGGATGTGAAGGGAAGGGTCATGCTAGCCATGGGGGGGCGGTGAGGACCCAGGCACAGTTCAGAAATAAAATACAGGAAGTCCGGAGCAAGCTTTTTTTTTGGTTTTTGTTTTGTTTTGAGAGACAGGGTCTTGCTCTGTTGCCCAGGCTGGAGTGCAGTGGCGTAATCATGGCTCACTGCAAACTTGAACTCCTGGGCTCGAGGGATCCTCCCACCTCAGCCTCCCAAAGTGCTGGGATTATAGGCACGAGCCACCTCACCCTGCCGGAAGCATGTTGACTTGTTGATGAGAAGTAGCTTTCTGGCGGAGCAGAAGTTGAAGCTACAAAGAGGCAGGCAGTGGATAGTGCACGGATGGACGGAGAAGGCAGGAGGAGGGCGGTGTGCGGGGCGCAGGTGGATGGGGACGGCCATCAGAACAGGTGGGAAGAGGCCAGGGGGGCGAGATGTGAGAGAGTGGGGTGGGACTGGGATGTTGAGGAGTTTCCTTTCGGGTGGCTTTTTCCCTTTGTGAAGTAGCCGGAAGAGAGGGGCTGGTAGGTCAGATGTTTGGAGAGTTGAATGTTCTCCCATGCAGAAGAGAGCTGAGTGGGGACTGGCTTCCCAGGTGTGCAGCCTGAGCAGCCGCACAAGTCCCTCCACGCAGGAGGGCCTCGTGCTCTCTTTAATGCTCTGCTTGAAATTCTTATGGTATGATTTTTGTACATGGTCATTTTTTTTTTGAGATAGAGTCTCACTTTGTTGCCCGGGCTAGAGTGCCATGCTAGGCCATGAGCCTAGCTCATAGCAACCTCAGACTCCTGGGCCCAAGCGATCCTCCTGCCTCAGCCTCCCGAGTAGCTGGGATTACAGGCATGTGCCACCACGCCCAGCTAATTTTTCTATATATTTTTAGTTGGCCAATTAATTTCTTTCTATTTTTTTTAGTAGAGTTGGGGTCTCGCTCTTGCTCAGGCTGGCTTTGGACTCCTGACCTCGAGCGATCCTCCCGCCTCAGCCTCCCAGAGTGCTAGGATTACAGGTGCGAGCCACTGCGCCCGGCCTGTACATGGTAATTTTTGAACACAGGCACCCTCATTTTCATTTTTTTTTTTTTTAGTGTAAGTATGTAGAATGCAATGTTTGGGACATACTTCGATTAAAAATCGTTGATTATTTATCTGAAATTCAAATTTAACTGGGTGTCCTGTGTTTTACCTGCCAACCCCACCTGGGCCCTGCGAGTCACGTGGCCGGTGCTGCTGGGGAGACGGGGAAATCACAGAGCGGTGTCGCGGGTCGCGAGGTCTCCTCTGTGACGTGTGCCAGAGTGGGAGGGCGGGTGGTGGCCGTAGAGACGGAGTTATTGTGGTTCTCACCTGAGGGGCTGGGGCACGCCCCCCAGGCAGGCCCGGACAGCTGGCCGTCTCCTGTGTGAGCGGCAGGGACAGAAGCCGGAGTCAGAGGCCACACACTGAATGACTTCATGATATTCTGGAAAAGGCACAGCTATGAGGACACAAAACAATCAGCAGTTTCCAGGGCCTGGCATGTGTGTGTGTGTGGCGGGGGGGTTGGCTTGATGGAAACGTTCTGTGTCTTGTCTGTGGTGATAGTTGCACAACTGTGTGCATTTACTAAAATTTAGTAAAATTATACAACTCTGTACTATAATAAAGTGGGTGAATTTTGCTGTATGTAAATCATACCATAATAAGTTTGACTAGAGAAATCCCCTTCTCACCCAGATTTTTGTAGTAGTGTGTGGACATTTCTTGCAAATGTCGGCTAATAACTCTCTGCCTAGGTGACAAAGTAACCCCAGCCCTGTGGGGTGTCATTCATGCTTACTGCAGCCAATGGATGCCTGTGCCTCGAATCAGATTTGTTCTTAAAGTGACGGAGATTTGTTTAGGCGGAAATCTGTCCTTGGTTTCCTTTCCAATGACAGAGCACCTCTTCCTGTGTAGATGTGTGGGGCTGACCTTTGCCCTGTGTCCCTAGGGGTAGGCAGGTGATCTGAGTCAGCCGAGTCCTTCCTGGTACTTTTCTGCCAGAGCTCTTGGGGGAAGATGGTCTATTTTTGCTGGAATTGGTAGGACGTGAGTGTGAGGCTGTTGGTGGATATCCTGTTCACTAAATGGGGAAAGAAGGACAGATAGACAGATCTCTGATGTTTGAGCCCCTAGATCCAGCCATGCCTGAAGCTAGCTATGAATCCTGGACTCCCCAGTGACATGAGCTAATAAATTCCATTTTTTCCTATTTGTGCCAGGTTGACTTTAGACTTTGGCTTCTGTCACTCACAGTTGAGCAGGGCAAGTTCTGACCAATACAATTTTGTTTTTTCTCTCAGAGATGAGGTCTTGTTATGTTGGCGTGCAATGGCTAGTCACAGGTACAACCTCAAATTCCTGGCCTCAAGCCATCCTATCACCTCAGCTTCTCTGGAAGCTGGGACTACACACATGTGCCGCTGCACCTGGCTCGTACAGTTTTGATTAAAAAATGATAACTCTTTTTATTTTTATTTTTGAGACAGTGTCTCACTTTGCTGCCCAGGCTAGAGTGCCGTGGCATCAGCCTAGCTCACAGCAACCTCAAACTCCCGGGTTTAGGCGATCCTCCTGCCTCAGCCTCTCGAGTAGCTGGGACTACAGGCATGCACCACCATGCCCGGCTACTTTTTTCTATTTTTAGTAGAGATGGGGTCTCGCTCTTGCTCAGGCTGGTCACGAACTCCTGAGCACAAGCAATTCTTCTGCCTCAGCCTCGCAGAGTGCTAGGATTACAGGCGTGAGCCACCGCGCCCGGCCAAAAAATGGGAACTTCGTGACCTGTAAGATAATAGAAGAGTAGATAGACGGTGAACCGAATGAATGCGTGTGAGAGGAGCTTCTGATTTCCCTGAACCTTTTTGTTACCGGAGCAGGAGCAGGAGCAGGGGTGGAGGCAGAGGGTTGCGATGGGGATGAATGAGGAGACTGACGGGTGAGCTGGCAGGCCTGGCCCTGGCCAAATGGGGCTTTGGGGGTGCCGGGGCCCCAGTCCTCTCCCAGCTGTGGGTCCCTGGCAGTGGCTGAGGAGGGCCTGGAGGTGGCCGGCAGCTGGCCTGGAGAGAGCTCCAACTCTGCACCAGCTCGGGCCTCCGGCCCCTGCTCTGTGTGTGACTTGGGTCCCTCCTCAACTTCCTGGACCTCGCTTTCCCTTTCATAAAGCTGAGGTTTGTGAGAGAGGCTCCCAGGAGCCGACGACTCCTTGAAACTGTCGTGAGAACCACCGTCACTCTGCAGTCTCTTCCGTTTGCTCGAAGGCTAGACCAGACCCGCAGGAGTCTCATGGGACGCAGGCGGTGAGCTGACCTTCTCCTCTCCAACTGCAGACTACAGGTCTTAGGTGAAGAGCAGGCAAGAGGAAGGCTAAAATGCATGAGCCACGGACTAGAAGTTCTGCAAGGATCGTGTCTCTGGCCGGGGGCTGTTTCTGACTAGAGTTGCTAGTTCAATGCCTTTTGCTTATTGGAAAGACAGAAGGATACTTGATTTCTTTGTTTCCTTTAAAAGTGGTGTAGAGTTTTCTGAATGTAAAGGGGTCACATATCTGTTTAAGGATTTTGGAAATACACAAAACTATTACTACATATAAGGAAATAAAAACCACCCATGATTGTCCGACCTCCAGAGAGAACACTGGTGATACTTTTGTGCATTTCCTTCCTGTATTTCCTTCATTGTGCCTCGGTGTATTTTATATATATATATATAGTGCCTAGATGGCTTATGAATAGAATTGGATTCATATGTAATGCTTCAGAATCTGTGTTTTTCACTTAATATATAATATTTTCCTGCAGCTTTACATTTTTTTTTTGCAGCCTGATTTGTAACTATTATATAACCGTTTTAGCTGTTCCATCATATATGATGTGCCCTTTTTATTGGATAGAAGACTGTTTCCAATTTTTTATGATTATAAAATAATATTGTGGTTAAATCATTACAGATAAGTCTTTGTGCACATCCTTGAATAATTTTGTCGGACAGAGCTTTAGAAGTATAATTACGGGGCCAAGTGGGATGTCCGTGTAAGAATTTTTGTATTCCCCCGGCCAAATTGGCCCTAGAGAAATAGTGCTGATTTGCCTTCCTGCTAGTGATTCATGAGGGCACATCACAATTCTCTGAATCCCGGTTCTTGCTGGCTGTGATTGGATTTTTAGGACTTTGCCAATTGCTATTCGGGAAAAGCTATCTCATTTGTATTTTTATATGCCCTTTTTCTGGTTACCAGTAAGGTTGAACTTTTTTTTTTCTTTTTCTTTTTTTTTTTTTTTTGAGACAGAGTCTCACTTTATTGCCCAGGCTAGAGTGAGTGCCTTGCCGTCAGCCTAGCTCACAGCAACCTCAAACTCCTGGGCTCAAGCGATCCTCCTGCCTCAGCCTCCCAAGTAGCTGGGACTACAGGCATGTGCCACCATGCCCGGCTAATTTTTTCTCTATATATTAGTTGGCCAATTAATTTCTTTCTATTTTTTATAGTAGAGATGGGGTCTCACTCTTGCTCAGGCTGGTCTCGAACTCCTGAGCTCAAACGATCCGCCCACCTCGGCCTCCCAGAGAGCTAGAATTACAGGCTTGAGCCACTGCGCCCGGCCTTTTTTTTTTTTTCTTCATGTAATTAATGGTTATTCGTGTGTGTTTGTGAATTGCTTTTCATATCTTTTATTCATTTTCCTGTTAGGCTGCTTATATTTTCCTTATGGATTTATGCAGGCTCTGTTTATAGTAGAAAATATTAGCCCTTCATGGGTACCAATACATTTTTAATAGTGTGATGAAACATTTTAAAAATGGATCTTATATTGAGATCAAGGCAGAAGGCTTGATTCTAGTGGGAAAAAATGTGTAAGCTGCCAGCCACCTCCTTCCCTACACATAAATCCAGTAGTAGGTAGTACCTTAGTATTTAAAAATCTTGCAAAGCATAGTGGGACCATTGACTTCGTCTCACGGACGAGTTAGCGGTGGCCCAGCGGGGGGCAACTGCCCCAACACCCAGGAGCTGTGGCTTGAGCCTGGGCTCCCACCTGTGCTCACAGGTACCACTTGCCATTGCCTGGGACTCCTGTTTCTTCTCCCAGGCTTCCAAACACGCCCCGAGGGCATTTAGTGCAGATGTGTGTTTTTATACCAGCCACTCTACTAGAAAGCAAAATCTGTTTGAAAGCTGCGCTACAGGTTTTTCTAGAACTTCCAGTTTTTTAGAGTCTACCTGCCCCCCTACCCCTTGTCCCTAGCAATTACCATTTGAATTTCCCAGTCTCCAGCTTCCTTTGTACCTTGCAGGCTCTGGGTCCAAAGGGACCTTCTGCCAGGGGCTTCAGTTGCTTGGGTAGGGCCCTGCTGCTGACCCCAGGGCCAGCTCCCCCAAGACGGCTCCTTCGCCACGTTCTGCAAAATAGCAACAGGTCGTTTAGGACGTGGTTCTCTCCCTCTCTCAAAGGTCCTTTCATTTAAATGTGTTCATACATTTTTTCTCCTACCGCTCTCTTTCCTGAAAGAACGAAGTTAGAGGATTAGGCTGCTAAATTTAGCTCTTGCTGACGCACTGGCCCTCGCTAGCAGTCTCCTCGTGTCTCAGTGTTGCTCTTAGCCTCGCTGTTTTGCCGGTAGACGCACACCATCACGTCCTACGTGATATTTAGCTCTGAGGGCCTTCCAGATGGGAAGTGCGTTTCTGTATTTTCGTAGCCATGTTCCCTAGGTGAGTGGACTGTCGTGAAGCTGGGGGCTGACGGCCGGCGGGGCAGGTAGGGGGGCTGGGAGCAGCTGAAGCCCCACAGGGTGGTGGCGGGGAAGCCAATGAGGCCCTTGTCGTATGAGTTTGCTTATGGCGAGGAGCAGAGGGAGGCGGCTATCAGAGGAGATCTGGGGATGGTGTTTGACCAGGACACGAATGGAGACTCTTCAGGCCCTCCCACTCGAAGCAAGCCTTGATGTTGTCATAGAAAAAAATTATTCTGACACTTTTTAAAATGGTCAGGAAGATGCTATTCAAGACTCTTGCAACAGGCTTATTGCAATAGGGAGAGAGATTGGGCTCCACTCTGAATAGAGCAAAGGCAGCTGGGGGGTTATAGCCCAGGGCAGAGTGAGGGGTCAGTGGATGGAAAGTTACTGAGGTGAGGTGGGGCGGGTGGGGGCATTCTCACTAAACTGCCCTAACGGGAGTCTTGCTGCAGGCAGGCCGAGGGCTTATGCATCTTAGGTGGGGGGTGAAGAACTTGATCAGGAGGACTCTCTAAACTGATGCAGCAGGATTCTTGCCAAGACTGGGCTACCTAGGCCTGACCAGGACAGGGGGGGCAAGCACGACCAAGGTGGAAAAAGAAGAAGGCTCAGGGCGGGCGCGGTGGCTCACGCCTGTAATCCCAGCACTCTGAGAGGCCGAGACGGGAGGATTGCTTGAGGTCAGGAGTTCAAAACCAGCCTGAGCAAGAGCGAGACCCGTCTCTACTAAAATAGAAATAAATTAATTGGCCAACTAATATATATAGAAAAAATTAGCTGGGCATGGTGGCACATGCCTGTAGTCCCAGCTACTCGGGAGGCTGAGGCAGCAGGATTGCTTGAGCCCAGGAGTTTGAGGTTGCTGTGAGCTAGGCTGACGCCATGGCACTCACTGTAGCCTGGGCAACAAAGCGAGACTCTGTGTCAAAAAAAAAAAAAAGAAGAAGGCTCGCATGAGCCCAGCTAAAGTTTGGTCAAGGAGAGGGTTTTTGTCAGAGTCTCTTGTTCAAGGAAAGATGACAGATTCTTTCCTCTGAATAAGTCCATTTCTTGCTCGGTGGCCTTTCGTTCATTAAGTTCCCCGTCTGTTGGGACTGAGCAGGAGAGGACATTTGCTGGATGGCACAAAGCTCCGGGCATTTCAGTGAGGGGGACTCAGGAGCTGCCGTGGGATGAGGCCTGGAAGTCGTGTCACGTCTTTCCTCCCCAGCGTGCAGGGCTGCTGGAGATTTTGCAGAGAAAGATAAGCGACCTGCCAACCCACACTTCCAGTAAGGATCCGGCCCTCAGGCTTTAGTTCTCCGTGATGTCAGGAGGGTGGGAGAAAAATTAGAAACTAGAATTGAGAATTTGGTAAGGACTGACAAAATATGCAAGATGGTAGGATCCAGTCCAATTTACAAGTAGGTAACAAAGTAAAGAGTAAAATGCATTTGGCCAATAGGCGACAATGGCTTACAGACAATGAACAGGACCAGAACTTGATAACCCACAAGGGCATGCTATAGTTTTCGACTGAAACACAAAGAAAAGCGCTGGTCCCTGGGCGAACATGCTGAAATGTCAGCAGGGAAGGTGGCGTGGTGGCAGGCAGGCCTGGGTTCAAATCCTGTTGAGCACATCGGTTGTCTCCTGGTGTCTGTTTCCTTGGCAACGAGACGGGGGGGAGTGGGCAAGCTAACATCTATCCAGTGTGTCTTCTGTGCCAGGCACCGCTGTCAGCGTTTGACCCGCTTCACCTCACTGAACCCTCACAACCCAGTGAGACAGGTAAATTGTCCTCTCTGTTTGATGGGGGAATTCGTGGAGGATTTAATCAAGCATGTCATTTGTCCATAGATGATGCTAACATGCAAGTAGCGTGTACTAGGTGTTGAATAAACGTACTTAAACTTTTTTTCTTCCCAAAGTGTGTGTGCTGTGAGCTGGAGCTGTGAAGTGCGCCTGAGCCCAGCCAGACTCTGGGGGGGGGCTCCGCCCCAAGAGCGCGAATTCTGGGAGGTTGCCTGTGGTCGGGGTGCTGGCGGAGCCCCTGCACTCTGTCCTCTGGGGGCTGCTCTCCCGTCGGCTGGAGAGGGAGAGGCTTTGACCCAGCCCTTGGTGGCCACCGGGCAGGACCCAGCGTGGGGAGGCACCAGGCCGGCCGTGGCCAGCACAGGCTGGTCCGGAGATGCTTCTCGCTGGCTGTGCAGTGTGCTGTGTGCCTGGCGGGCGTGTCTCTCTGTCATCGTCACATCTCTGAGGCAGGCGGCCTTGACCCTACCGTGGAACTGAAGCTCCAGGAGGGTAACCAGCCGCCCGAGACATGGGAGGTGGCGAGGCGGGGATTTGAGCCCGTGCTCTCTGCCCTGCTGTGCACCCTTGGTGAGCCGGAGGCAGATAGATGCAAGCTAGGGGAGAACTTGTCTGGCAGGGCTGAGGCACGGGGACAGAGCGGGTAACACATGGCCTTGGAAGTCAGACAGACAGGCGTTCAAATCCTGCCTCTGCTTAGCTGTGTGAGTGTGGAAGTGACTCAGCCTCCCCACCCTTGGTTCCTCCTCTTTAGAATGGGGGAGTCAGCCTAAGGGGGCTCATGTGCGGATGACACGAGGACACAGGTGAAGCCGTGGCCCGTGCTGAGGTTGTGACGGGTGTTCGGTGCCTGGCGGCTGCTGCCATAACCTAAGGGCTGTGGGGCCCCTTCTCGTCCACCTGCTGTCCTCTGTGGTCCCTGGGCAGGCGGGCTCTGCAGGGCGAGTCTGGCAGACACAGGGGAGACCCGTGATTATTTACCCATCCTGGGATGTGCCTGCAGGAGCTGGGCATCAAAACTGTAGCTCCTTTTTTTTTTTTTTTTTTTTTGAGACAGAGTCTCACTTTGTTGCCCAGGCTAGAGTGAGTGCCATGGCGTCAGTCTAGCTCACAGCAACCTCAATCTCCTGGGACTCAAGCGATCCTCCTGCCTCAGCCTCCCGAGTAGCTGGGACTATAGGCATGTGCCACCATGCCTGGCTAATTTTTTCTATATATTTTTAGCTGTCCAAGGAATTTCTTTCTATTTTTAGTAGAGATGGGGTCTCGTTCTTGCTCAGGCTGGTCTCAAACTCCTGAGCTCAAACGATCCGCCCGCCTCAGCCTCCCAGAGTGCTAGGATTACAGGCGTGAGCCACCACACCCGGCCAAAACTGTAGCTTCTGAAGGTGGCAAGGATGAGAGGGAGACCAGGCCTGGGCTTGGCATCCTAAGAGGGGTCCAACTTCCCTCTTCCTAGTGATGGCCAAAGGGAGAGGACAGAGCCGGGCTCGGCCAGGCCTAGCGGGGCCTCCTGCAGGAGCCCACATAGCCCGGTTGCTGGGGGTGGCTGGGGCTGTCACTGTCTCCCCCAGTCTCCATTTGATCCTTTCACATCGAGTGCCCCAGAGTAGGGCCCGATGATCTCTCAGACCCTGCCCACCAGAGACGTCATGTCCCACCTGGGTGACTACCGATGCCACCTGGGTGACTACCGATGCACCTACAGCTGTAGTCGGACGCTGCACAGGCAGTGGGCCCCCTTGTTCTAGCCTGGCTCATTCGTTTGTTGATTCCGGTAGTGTTTGGGGTTCAGAGGTCACAGTTGTAAACCACACAAAGTCCCCACCCTCGTGGAGGTCACTTGCTATGCATGAGCCAAAAGATTTGATTGTAATGTTGGCGTGAAGAGCAGCAAAGCAGTGGAAGGGAGTGGAAAAGTCCTTGGGGGTGGCCAGGAAGGCTCTTCTCGGGAAGTGGCCTGTGAACAGGGACCCTGGTGATGTGAGGGTGCCAGTCACGAGTGGTGGGACTGAGTCTGGTGTAGGGAGACGACCCCATGAGCGAGGTGGAGGAGTGGGAGGGAACTGAGGCAGGGGTGGAAGGTGCCGGACCCCACAGAGCCTCTTCATCATTTGAAACAACTGTCACCTCCAGGTTGCCCCGGGCAGGGTGAGCTGCGCCTCCCCTCGTGCGGTTCTGCGTCACAAGCCCGCTGAGCCGTCGTGGCAGTGGTCACGCCAGGTTAGGACTGTCTATTTTACTGCCACACTGGGAGCTCTGGAAACCAGGGACCATGTCTGTCTTGCTTATACTCAGCATGTCGAATGGAGTGACACACATTTAAACGTGCCTCACACGTTTAAAAATGAATCTTGGTGACAATGGATGCTGTCTGTTGGGGTTTTCTATGTGCCAGCCACTGTGCTAAGCATTTTATGTTTCGTCCCTTTTTTTCCCCCCTTTTGTATTTACTTATTTATTTTTAAGAGATGGGGTCTTGCCATGTTGTCCAGGCTGGAGTGCAGTGGCTATTCCCACTACTGACCCGCACTGGAGGTTTTTTTTTTCATTTTAGCGTATTATGGGGGTACAAGTGTTAAGGTTACATATATTGCCCATGCCCCCCCTTCCCCCTGGAGTAAGAGCTTCAAGCGTGTCCATCCCCCAAATGTTGCACATCTTACTCGTTGTGGTGGTATATACCCCTCCTCTCCTCCCCCCTCCCACCCTCCTGACACCCGATCAGTGTTACTCCTATATGTCCACTTAGGTGTTGATCCGTTAATACCAGTTTGCTGGCCGGGCGCGGTGGCTCAAGCCTGTAATCCTAGCTCTCTGGGAGGCCGAGGTGGGCGGATTGTTTGAGCTCAGGAGTTCGAGACCAGCCTGAGCAAGAGCGAGAACCCATCTCTACTATAAACAGAAAGAAATTAATTGGCCAACTAAAATATATATAGAAAAAATTAGCCGGGCATGGTGGCACATGCCTGTAGTCCCAGCTACTTGGGAGGCTGAGGCAGGAGGATTGCTTGAGCCCAGGAGTTTGAGGTTGCTGTGAGCTAGGCTGACGCCACGGCACTCACTCTAGCCTAGGAAACAAAGTGAGACTCTGTCTCAAAAAAAAAAAAAAAAAAAA
>VSMD01117477.1:0-64216 GCA_008750895.1 Mirza zaza | reverse complement strand
GAATATAAATGGAAACATAACCTATCATAATTTGCAGAATACAGATAAAACAGTGCTTAGAGGGAAATATATAGCATTAAGTACATATATTAGGAAAAAAAAGAAGGACATCAAATTTGTCCTCAAAATTTAACTAAAAAAGTTAAGGAAAAAAAAAGGATTGTAAACCCAAAACAATCAGAAGGAATCAAATAATCATAGTAAGAGCAGAAATCAAAGAATTTGAAATCAGAAAACAAAATCAAGAATAAACGACCTCTGAACATTATTGTCTTAGGACAGATTTCCCAGAAACTGCCCCTGAAGCATGGTACAAGTGCTGAACTGAGGAAGTTCAAGAACTTAAAGAAGAGAAACCTAGGGAATGCAGAGCAGGACAGGGAAGGGCAAGAAGCCAAGCCAAGATGCAATTGCAGGCAAAATTCTAACCTCACTCTGACCTTGCAGAGACCTCTGGAGCATTAAAGTCAGAGTTTGTTCAGCCTCAAGGCAGGGGACCTGGGCTTTCTTGTCTCCCAGAGTCAGTCATAGACTATATGGGGGTGAGGTACAGAACTGATAAGATGAATCTAAGGAGATATGGCAGTGTCTGCTATACTTAGTATGACTTATTCTCTTTTTGAAGGCCAAAAATAATTAATATTTGAAGAAGATAATCTCTAATATGCTGGTGGACACTGGTTTTATTCTTTCACATTACAAATAAAAATCACAGGCTTCTGAATGTTGACTGCATTAACTCCCTTCCTTTTATTGCCTCCTGGCTAACCAGGTGGCACCTGGGTGGTCACTTTGGCATCCTGTTCATTTTAATTCCTTGCATTTGCTTCACCTGTCATAGTCTAAAGGGTAACATTGGTGTTTATTTTCTAATCTTAATAACAAGTCCCCAAGCATGATTCTAGCTCCTCCTAATAGTGTTTGCTTTCATTTGATTTCCTTTGTTTCCTACAATTATTTCCCAGAGCTCTCTGCTCCATGAACCATGTCAGATGACACATTGATATCACACATAGAGGTTCTTTCAAAAAAGCTGACCAGTGTTACAAGCTGTGGTGATTTTCTCAGAATGAATTCCTTGCCCTAAGCTGTACATACCAGGGTAATTCGTATTTGAAACTTAGCCTAGCTTGATCTAGAGCAGGGTTTCTTAACCTTGACACTGCTGACATTTTGAACTAGATAACTCTTTGCTGTGGTAGACAAGGTAGTCATTGCAATGCATTCAAGGAAGCTTTGAAGAATATTTAGCAGCCTCACTCCAATTGTGGTAGAAGCCAAGAACCTAAACTATCTCCCGACATTGCCAAACGTCCCCTGGACAGGAATATTGCCCCTATTTGAGAACAGCATCTCTAAAGCAGAGCTTATCAAAAATAACTTTCTGTAATAATGAAAATGATTGGATTATGTGTAATCCAATGTGGTAGCTATTAGCTACATGTGGCTATTAAGCACTTGAAGTGTGGCCACTGTGACAAAGATGAATCATTAATTTTATTTCATTTCATTAATTTAAACCTAAGTTTAAATGGTTTTATGTGACTCATGTCTAGTGTTGAAGAGAGCAAGGCTAGAGTTTTGGTTCAAGATGGCTGGAAGTTCTAATGTGCCCTATTTCTCTTCTCTCCTGAGCTCATATAGCATGCCCAATTTCTATTGGTAGACAGGCAAAAGAGTCCTCATCCTGAGACCTTGGCTATAATTACAATAATTCTTAATATCCTACAATGCAGCAGAATTATTTTTTCTCAATCTGTGAAATATGATGTTGGTATTTTTATGGGAATTGTGTTAAATCTGTAAATCACTTTGGGTAGCATGGACATTTTCACAATGTTGATTCTTTTAAGCTATGAACATGGGGTGTTTTTCCATTTGTTTGTGTCATCTATGATTTCTTTCATCAATGTTTTGCCATTTGCCTTGTAGAGATCTTTTACTTCCTTGGTTAAGTATATTCCTAGGTATTTTATTTTCTTTGTAGTTATTGTAAATGATTTTGCATTCTTAATTTGACTCTCAGCTTGACTGTTATTAGTATATAGAAAAGTACTGGTTTGTGTACATAGATTTTATAACCTGAGTCTTTGTTCAATTTATTTATCAATTCTAGGAGTCTTTTAGAGGAGTCTTTAGAGTTTCCTAGATATAAGATCACATTGTCAGCAAACAGGGATAGTTTGACCTCCTGTTTCCCTATTTGGATGCCATTTCTTTCTTTCTCTTGCCTGATTGCTGTGGCTAGGATTTCCAGTATCATGTTGAATAGAAGTAGTGACAGTGGCCACCCACCCTAGTCTTGTTCCAGTTCTTAAGGGGAATGCTTTTAACATTCTCCCATTCAGTATGATGTTGTCTATGAGTTTGTCATATATAGCTTTTATTATTTTTTTAAGGCATGTTCCTTTTATGCCTAGTTTGTTGAGGGTTTTTGTCATGAAGTTTTGCTGGATTTTATCAAATGCTTTTTCTACATCTATTGAGATGATCATATGGTCTTTGTTTTTATTTTTGTTTCTGTGATGAATCATATTTTTTGATTTATATACGTCGAGCCATCCTTGCATCCCTGGATAAAACCCACTTAATCATGGTGGGTTATCTTTTTGATGGGCTGTTGAATTCAGTTTGCTAGTATTTTGTTGAGGATCTTTGTGTCTATGTTCATAAGGGACATTGGTCTGTAGTTTTGTTTTTTGTTGTTGTTGTAGTATCCTTTCCTGGCTTTGGCATCATGGTGTTACTGGCTTCATAGAATGAGTTAGGGAGCATTCCCTCCTCAATGTTATAGAACAGTTTCAGTAGAATGGGTGCAAGTTCTTCTTTGTGGGTCTAGTAGAATTAGGATGTGAATTCATCTGGGCTGAAGCTTTTCTTTTGTTGGGAAATTTTTTATTACTGTTTCAATTTCTCTATTCATTATTTGTCTAGTGGAGATAATGAAGGAATCACAAAGCATCATTTGGTCAAATTTGGTTTACATTTTTAATTCAAAATTCTATTTGAAGAAAACCTTAGGTTTCAAATAGAAATATTACAAATATTAATTATAATTTAAAAACAAGTGAGCAAGAGAATTTCAAAGAAATAATTTAAAAAAATCAATATGAATGAACTTTGAAACTCAATTATTCACAGAACAGTTCAAATTCTTTTGTTACTTCTTATTAAGAGATATGCTCTGAATTGTAAACTAAGAATTTATTGGTATATTGTTCCACATCTAAGTATTATCAGAAAATGTTACAGAAAAATAGAGCTTAGGGTATTAGACGCAGCATGGATTCAGTGTACAATATAGTTTTTGTTTTGTTTTCAGTGCAGCAAACAATGACACTTTATTTTGACCCAGAGTATGTTGTCTATTTTAAAACTGATTGTTACCAAAAACTTAAAATATCAACAAAAGTGGAAACATTAAATTGTAATTGAATCTGAAAGTATCTTCTTCTAAAATATCACAGGGTTTTCTCAATCTGCTTTGATTAATTATGGATTAAAATAGCTATATTAATTATGCAAAAATAATAAGTTAATGTTAAACCTTAGAATGTATCTATTATCGTATATTTCCCAACTGCCTGCCTCTCTTTTCATGAAGAGTGGCAGTTTTCATGAAGTTAGTTAAAGTATCCTTTGATATGGTAACTTAAGTTTGTAATAATGTGTTAACCTATATTGACATATACTGTTTCTCGAATGAATATTTTGCTAACCACTAAGATGTATAGTAACCAGATAGCTAGATTTTTTGTCAATTAGATTTCTATCATGATCTAGCAAACTGCTGTGGACTTTATAGTCACTGAATAAAATATTATTTAAGTAAATAAGATAAATGAATAATACATGAATAATTTCGATTGAAATGTAGGACTAAAAAGTTTCTATAATTGGTAGGTGAGGTGCTAATTTAGAAGTATTTACTACAATTGCATATAACCAGGTTGATAAAATGTTTGGAATGTAGTAATTATAAGAGCACTTACAGAAACACATTAGAGGATATGACAATATTTTAGGGTTTTAAAATTAGTCACTTTTTTTCTATTTTGTGCATGTTTTTGAATTTGACAATATCTGGAATACATAGACATTCAACTTTTGGTTGAAAAAAATACAATCTCCAACTGGTATGTTTTGTTTTAATTTATACTTAATTCATCAAAACGTGCTTTCATAGTATCTCTTTGATATTCATAATGGATATTTTGGTAAGTCATGGAAAGTTCTTTCTTTGAGTGAGGACATGACACTTTGCCAGCAGTCCATAGAACATGGTTAACTTTCTCAGAATCCATAAGAAGGTTACAAATGAAAGAACCTTCTGCTGTCTCCCTAATGTGATCAGAGACTTTTCACCAGTCATGAATGCCAGAGTCGGTCTCCGCTCAGGGTGACTGTGATTCAGAATGCAGAGTGTAGGCGTTTTTAATGGAGCTGATGGAAGTGGTTGACAGAGTAATGGTTGTAATTGTTCACCATTTGACATAGAAAAGAATTTGCTCAGTAAATAGGAGGCTTTGTTTCCAACCTAATTTAATGGAAACACAGAAGGTATAAGAAAGTAATGTGCCAACTGACACTGGGTGTAAAATAAGGCATTTCAGAGACTTTTGTGCAGATGTCCATCAGCTGACATCTGTCAAAGCAAGCTCCTGGGATGGTTTCAGAGCATATCTATTTGCCAGCAGCAAACATTTAGTGAGTTTGATCTCTGAGCAACAGAGTGTTGGTTTGTTTTGTAGTGTGAGTATTTGAAATAATCCACTTTGTCCCCAAACCCCGAACTACTGCATAAACACCATGGAGCCTGGTTGTACAGTTAAAGGAAAAGACTGTTTTGCATATGGATACTCATCTTTAGACTAGCTGAGAGGCAATGGGAACACATGAGAGAAGACTCATGTGACACTGCTTGTTTTATTATGGCCTAGATAAAAGTTTTAAGGCCAAAAGAATATTACTTCCATCAAATACATAAACTTAAATGGATTCCAAGCTGCCTGTCCATGTACTCTAGTAAAGCATCTTGCATGTTTATGCTTCTGCTGGCTGGCCTGATTTCCATTTCAATTTCTATAAGTATTATAAAATCTCATGGAATGTAAAACTACAAAAATTGTGTTTTATAATTTTTAATTTACTCTTCAGAATAGTCAAAAGAAAGTAATTCTGGCAGTGTATCCTGAAAGTAAGGTGTATCTATATTTTTCCATATCTCTTTAGAATGATGGGCCTATGGAATGTCCATCTTGTGGATAATCTGCAACAAATTTAAATTTCCAATGTTCAGCAGAGCAGCTAACTCCTCTTCTCTTTTGCCTCAAGTCTAATATCAGGCCCAGATCTCAGGGAAGTGATTTATAGGCGAATGGCCAGGGAATGTCATTCATGGTAGTGATTACCTCAAATATAACTTCTCAGTGGTGATATAAATATATCAAATATATAGTGTTTTTAAATTTAAATTTTAAAAAGACATCTAAATGTATGCCATTCTTTGAAAAAAATGTTAGTTTTGGTTTATGAGTCATGAAAAGCATCATTTTGGATTCTTTTAGTTCACAAAATTATTGAATTTTTTTATAATCATGTGGTTTTAAACATGGCAAATACCATGTATCTTATCCAAACTCTTCATTTTGTATGTGAAGAAATGAAGGCCAGGATCAGCTAAGTAAATGTCTTAGTGAAAGGTCGTATACTGGAATATTCAAAGTAATTCAGTATATTATAAGAGGGCTATAATGTTACTGAGGTGTTGGTGGGATTATTATTTAGACTTGACATTACTCCATTCTCTGCTATATTTTTCTTTGAATTCAGGTGTGTTAAGTGAAAACTAAATCAGCACTGTACAGCTTTCCTAAATATATATGATTTGTGGCTTATCTGCTCTTTTAGATTATTTACAGATCTACACCTACAATAATACTGATGACTAACAAGTGACTTTATTAACATGTCAGTCATGAATTTTTTTTGAGAACTGTTCAGATTCTCCTCACTGAAAAATATTGAATATTCACACTGATCTTTACTATTGATTTAGAACCTCTTTTTTCCTAGATCTTGTGCTACTATACACTTTGCACATATGGGATTTAATTATTAATATTACAACTCTTCTTGTATAATATTTTATGCGAAAAAATGAAATAAATTGAGGTAGGTATTCCTGTTTTAGAAATGATGAAACTGAAGGTACCACTTAATGGGGATTTAAACTCTCTCTTAATCCTAAACTGATATTCTTTCTACTCTGCCAAACTTTCCATAAGTAGCATTCTAGTCTAGTTTTAGTAACTTTACTCTATCAGTCTAATTCTTCTTAATGGTTCTTTTAGTTCCTTCATTTCTTTCTTTCTCTCTTTTCATTTTTATTTATTTTTTTCTTCTTTCATACATATGTGACCATGATGAGTCTATTGGTTAGCATAGTGTGTAGAAGGTCATGGCTTCAATTATATGGTCAGTTAGCAATACTTGGACTTATGGCAGCTGTGAGCCACCCAAGAGGTGGAGTGAAAAAGTGCAGCCCGGTGCCAAACTGTCATACCCTCAGGGCTCCCTGGAGAATATTCTAATGCATGTTCCTGTGATGATGACCTACACATGTGCATTCTTGCAGAGGTCCATGTGCAGTAATGATTTTACACAACAAAATATTGAAAGGCCCAGATCTCAGTTCTCATCCTTTCTTTTAAGGAATTGAAATGAGTCCAGGGACAAATCTTGCTGTCCACTATATGAACTCTCTGAGTCACATTCTCCATGATGACTTCCCTTAAATTTAGGCATTTACACACTAGATATTCTTTTTAGTTATGATTTCTTAAAAGTCTGAACAAACTTTGGACAATGCTGCCAATCAGCAAATAACAAAGCTATAGTGAGCTTGGGAGTGATAGAATTGAATCCTGGAGCAACAAATATCTTCTTTCTCATGCTGACTTGTAATTACTTGGACATCTAGAGGGATGGGCCCATAATACTGCTAAACAAAGAAGTACAATATATGTCTCAATGCAGTCATAATACCATGTGAACCAGTATACATGCCATTATTGTAACAAAGCCCTGTTCCTCCATATGATACTGTCTTTTTAAAGAGTCCTAATGTCAAAAAGCAAGATTACTATATGGCACTTAGCACATTGATGCCATGAGGTTTGGACCCCAAAGGAGGGTAGCAGTCATCAATTAAGGAACATGGCTCAGATAACAAGACAAACTAATAAAACCAGTATTCAGAGTCTCATTCACTGGCCGTGCCATGATTGCTACCTGGTTCAGAATGTTATAGCCTAGCACACAAAATATGCATGACAAACATAAGTTTTGCCTTTCATAACCACTGGGGCAGAGGAGCAGTCTTGCATAAGATTCTAATAACATTTTATTTTCACCATGCAAAGAATCTCCTTTGTGACAGCCCCCCAAGCTGAATATTTTAGCAGAAGGATTTCACACAAAAACTGCTGTAGCTGCAGATCTCATCTGATAAGAAGAAAAAAACAGATTGTAGACGGGGCATAAGAAGAACACAAGGTACCAATGAGTGTTCTCATTCAAGTTTGTGGTAAAGGTAAGCAGACTTGACAAAGTAGATCAAAGCTAGAATATACATTTGATCAAAATAAATTTCACTGATAATATCAAAATCACAAGGTTGAGATGTGATACATATTTACAACACATTTAAATATATATTATCTTATTTATTTTAAACCTGGCAATCACATAGTATGTTTGGTAAGGCTTATTATACAAATGTAAGTCAGATGTAAGATGACCTTCTCATATGCCTATTTTAACTTGCTAAGAAGGCAAGTCTTAGCACTAATTGTATGTCTTGTGCAAATACAAGGCCTTTCATAATTTTCTGAAAATTCTAAACAACTTATTCTCTTATGGTGGCATTTGAATCAGACTTGGAGCATATACTAGTTGTGAGTTTCACCTTATAAACTCAGATTTTGGTTTAGGTTTTCCATGGCAGATTATGAGACGAGGATTTAAGTGCCAATATTTTATGTAGGGGTTCATCCAAAAGAATGGTAGTATAGGAGTGAAAACATGATGTAAAGAAGAAAGAAGCCAATAAAGGTTATGTAATAAAGCCAATTACTACTGTGGACAACTGGAGCTCAGTTCTGTGGAGGGATCCTAGGAGACGTTAGGGAATATGCCTGAAGAGTTGTCATCCCAGCCAACAGTATAGTATGAAGGCTAATGTATTTATTCATGACCCCAGGCTACTTCCAAAGGTATTAACACTCCAGCACTTTCAGTCTGCCATACACACTAGTTGACAGTGTCCCTGATGCTAGTGAAAATCACTTTAGCAGAGGGTGTAGGTGTTTGCATATTATAGCTTTATCTGACCCCTTTTTTTTCCCTCTCTTCTCCTCTCTTTCCTGTTCTTCTCTTTATCAATTTGATTCCCCTATTTATTTGAAGCAAAATAATTTTCCTTACTCATACTAACAGATTGAGTGGCCCTCTCCCCACATTCCTTTGGGGAAATACTTTTCAACATATTTTCTTCCAATTTACCAAATAATTTGGCAGATAAGGAAACTGAGCTGAGGTGCCCCTATTAATTTGTCTGTTGTTAAAAGCCTAAGAAATATCAGAGATCTTTTGATTCTAGATCCTGAGATTCCTCCCCGAATGAGGTTACATGGCAAGATGGGTTAAACAATATAAATGAATGTTAGACAGGACTCAGAGTTGTGAATTAGAGCAACTTTATTTTCTCTTGCCCCACCATGCCAGTGGGGTATCTGGACAAGCAAGTTGATAGAGAGTGACTCCAAGTCTGAAGGATTAAAGCCTAAAACTCATCCCTACATGATTGCCGTATGATCTATTTGTCCTTGTGTCTTGGGGCTCTAAGTCAACCTTTCTTGAGAGTTTGGTGGTTTTATTGTTTTCCAGCTTCTTCCCATTGGATTTCAAGGTGAATTATTATGGAGGCCAGGAAGTACAGTTTTATAAGAAGGCAACAAAGCTTTTCACTAACAAAATAAAAATTATTTTAGTGTATTTTTTAAATGCTACTGAAGACTTCCTCAGGTCATCTAAGCAATTTTGAGCTTTCATTTCTAGCCCATAATTAAATTATGGGTTTGGAACTTTTTATAAAAACTGTATGATTTTAGCTTTATTATGATATTATTTATATCTAATGAAATTTGGGTGGAAAATGCAAAATACTGGATCTCTCTTAATGGGAAAAATTATTAGAAGTGTGATTGTAGGGGAATTTTTCCAGAATTGTGCTCTGGAGATCTTGCACATATTTACACAGGCCACACAGGCAAAGGTTTGGGACATGACTTGTCTGAGTCTTGGAGGAACTCCTTGTGATCATCTCAGGATGGGAGACTAGTGAGGACCTGCTAGTAAGCTACCTCCTGCTAACTTGCCTCACTACCTCCCCTGGGAGGCTGTCCTGAGATGCTTTTTCATTGTCTCCACGATTCTGATGACCTACAGAGTGTTCTGCCCTGCCTCCCTTAGAATGGAACTGCAGGATATACAAGCACTCACCTGCAGTCTAGGTTTGGCTCATCAGCAATGGGATCTATTCCACATCTCGCATTGTGGTCTTCCAGCCCCCTTTTGTTTCAGTGTCATCCTTTATGGTGTGCAGGAAAAGGACTAGGAGCTGGCACCCTTGTCTCTCTTTCCTTTCTCTCTAAGTAATAAACTGTCTCAAAGTGGCTTGTTGTATCTTCACTGGCTAAATCAGTTAGGTCTTGGTATTGACCTTGTCTTCTGTTGTCTGTATGACAGGGATAACCCTTGTCAGACAGGGAGAGCCTCTAATACTTCTAAAAGCCTTGTTGAGAAGTAGCACTTCATCTTCAGAGTTTCTGCCATTTTGTGATATTCTCAAAAATAAAATTTCAAGCAGATTCCTATATTGACAGGGTAGAACTTTATTGACATTCTCAAATTTAGCAAAGATTTGCATGGTTGTTTTCCTTTCACCAAAAATTCCCTTTAATTAGAATGGTATTATTTACTCTGGGGAGCTCTTATATTAAGAGGTTGCTAAATGGAGCAAAAATACTGCATAGGCATGTACAGGAAACTAGTTTTGATGAGCACACTGTGAATCAAGACATCTGCATATGTTAACTATCAGATACCAAACCAAAGTTCATCTTCTCAAAATGACCACTCTCCATTGAAATTCCTTTTTATATAGATATCCAGCTATCTTATATGACATTATTATTCCGTATATTGACTTGGATAAATATGACAGGGAATTCACTTTAGCTCATTTAAACCTTTGAAATTCCCTAAATTGTTCGCCCCTGAAAATAACCCTGCATTATAATCTGAGTTTCATTGCTACTAAGCCCTTTGTGAATACATGTTGATTTGAGTACCTACTATGTACTTAGACCTATAATATGTAGTTATTTATTTTGTTTCCTGTAATCATTGCAATACTCCTGGGAGGTAGAAATTATTATCTATATTTTTATACAAGGAAACGGAAGTGTAGAGATGTTAGGTGTCCTGGACAAGATCCTAAACTAATCAGGGGTACAGATGGGATTGCAATTCCTGACACTGAATCTGTGTCCTTTCTACCTGGCTTTGCTCCCATCCATTCAACGTCCATGTTCAGCAGTGGTCCTGATGCTATTGAGAGTAAAGTTGATTTTATTTTAAACTAGTACCTTAGAAACATTGCTGAAAGGAGTCTCTGAAAGGTTTTCATAAAATGTAAAAATTTGAAGATCTACATAAACCATACAATCAATAAAGTCCAGTATTCTATCTCAGATGTGACAATAATGAGTGTCTACCAAAATTTATGGTGGCATTCTTCCTGCATCTAAACCTTGGGTGGTGGAAGTTAGACTCCAATCATCTCTTGGTTATAATATACTTCTGTCAGAGATTTTGGGAAAACAACATCTATGCAGTAACATTTGTGGAATATGCCATGTTTCAAAAGAATGCTAGGGGATATACAGTTTGAAAGCAATGCCATTGATTTTTAAAAAGTTATATATCCAAATTTTTTCACTTGAATATTTATTGATTTCTTGCAATTCTAACAGTTTAGAATTTAAAAATAAATGAATTAGGCCGGGTGTGGTGGCTCACGCCTGTAATCCTAGCACTCTGGGAGGCTGAGGAGGGTGGATTGCTTGAGGTCAGGAGTTCGAAACCAGCCTGAGCAAGAGTGAGACCCCATCTCTACTATACATAGAAAGAAATTAATTGGCCAACTAATATATAGAGAAAAAATTAGCCGGGCATGGTGGCGCATGCCTGTAGTCCCAGCTACTTGGGAGGCTGAGGCAGGAGAATTGCTTGAGCCCAGGAGTTTGAGGTTGCTGTGAGCTAGGCTGACGCCATGGCACTCACTCCAGCCTGGGCAACAAAGCGAGACTCTGTCTCAAAATAAATAAATAAATAAATGAATTAATAAGATAATATGTTTCTAAAAGCATATATGAGCCTAAGAATTTCCACAGAAATGGATGTTGTTGCTGCTTAAAATATTTCTGTGATTCTGTTTTAGATATTACCTCTAATTCATGAGGGGGGTACACTTATTTTGATACCTGTCATCATATCTGATCATTGTCCTTTAAAGTTAAATTTCATTTTCTTCTAAAAATAGTCCTTCATAAGTATTTGGAGACTCTGGCAAAGGTCAGCTACTTGCAGCAAACTATTGATGGAAAAATATCATCTCTGCTTTCTGAACCCATCATAAAGATCATCATTTTTGATCCTGCATCTTTAGGAGGGATGTCTGTTGAGTTGTGATGTAGGAAGGTAATATCCACTTAGTGGAGGGATCATATGAGTCAAGCCTGGCAATAAATAGGGTGACAGATTTCACAACCTGCCTGTCTGTGATTTGTGTCTGAGATTTGAATTCAGGAAGTGTTCAAATATCATTAGAAGTAGGGCTGCAGAAAGAGGTGAGAAATGTATTCTAAGAACATTAACTTGGATAAAAGAAGGCCTCAGGAAAAAGGTGCTGAAATTATTAACTGACTTGTTGCATAACCTAATGGTAAATAAAGTTCAGACACGTAATCTGACTATAGATTAAGATGAAAAATGTTATTTTTTAGCAAATAAGCTCTGTAAGTCATTCACCCATTCATTATACTAAGGTCCTTTCTTTGAGAAAGGCCTAGATAAGTAAAAGTTCAAATAAGTGGCTAAAGTAATGACAATTTGTTGGAATAAGTAGGCATACTGCCTTATTTGATGTGTGCCTATTATGTACCAGTGACATGCTTTTTATTAAATCCTCTCAGTGGCATTGCAGGTATGAATTATTATAATTATTTGATAATACACTGAGGTTTAGAAAAATCAAATGGCTTGTTGAAGGTTATATAGTTAGTCCTAGTATTAGAACTCAGGCCTATTTGATTCCAAATCATGAGCTCTTTCAATTTTTTTTTTTCTTACAATAATTGATGCTTGACACATTGACTGCCACACTATTAAAAATGTATTATTTTTTAATTGTTTTCTGTGTGTGAATTATATGCAACTTGAAAAATAGTTCATGCAGATCCAGGTAAAGAGATGTGTGAGTTACACATGCTTTACTACGCCCCAGGCTTAAAACTAGTGTGAGTTAAATACAACTCACATGACAATATATTAAGATGTAAAGAGAGTTCATTTAAACATGTAAATATTATGGGGAGTTCTCTTTTTGGAAGTTCATTATTGTGTGCATATACCATATATAAAGATTACCTGAGAATCCAGATCTAGAAGTTTACCTTCTCATTTATTACCCTCGTGCCTTTGTAAGTTTTTTTTAAATTTTTGAATGAGATATATGCTAAATGTCAGAAACTAGAACATATATTTAATATATAAATATCTTCAATCTTGGTGATAGAGAATAGTCTTACTTCTGAAGTAATTTTAAGACTCCTATTAAATGCTTTGAAGACTGAATGCCCTCCTTTAACATGCAACCCTCCCTCCAGCCCTCAGGCTGTCATCTATTCTCTGACACAAACAGCCTGATTCCCACATGACATATTCAGGCCTACCCTGTACAGACTCATTTACAGTGACTCTATTTAAGTCACACTTTTTAAATTGTCCCCAAGAGACCTGGCTCAAATAGAGTGGAGCCGTCTGCATTAGCCACCACACACCGTCAGCCAGAGTGACATGCATGTTTAATATGTTCATTTCAAATCTCTGTGATGCTTTGCCCCTTAATGATGGCACTGTCTATAAAAACTAGTCTGTAAGCCCTTTGTCTTGGCTCAGTCCAGGGCTGGGATGACATCTACGGCATGGCAAAACGACATGATGGTACTGCTGTACCCAGATGTTCAGCTCACCTCTTTAGGAAGATCATCATTTTGGCCAAGGCAATGGCTCCACATAATGAGAGTAGGGTTCAACCTATTTTGCCTGAAATTTAAAGCCCTTCACAATCTATTCAACCTCAGATTATGTCACTCCCACCAGAAAAGACTTTGATCCGTCAGCCTTTATCCTTATTCCTTTCTCCCCTACTTTCTCATTCTTTTCCCTACACCTCAGGCTGCTCCCATGTGTATTCTTGCATTCAGTATGAGTTTGGTAGATGCCCTTGAAGATTATTTTTGACATTATGATGCCACGGAGTTCCCTGGATCTCATGCCCACTGGTCTATATCCAGCAGGCAGGGTTCAGAGTGTTAACCTGGCAGGGCCGCCGGGAAAGCTAAATAGAAGGCACGTAAAAGCTGGCAACTTCAACTCAGTTATCTCTCTCCTCTAAATTCCAGAACTTTTTGTACTCTTTGTGTATTGAATCCTATAATGCTCTCTACTTTTGAAAGGACTATTGATTTTTTACTCATGCTTGGTCCCTGCAATAAGACTGCATCTCCTTGAGAAGCAATGAATGCCTTACTTGACTTTCATATTCCCACACTATTCCTTATACTCCTGGAAATTGGGCAAACCTTAGGTCAATTTTATGAAGCATTGCATTTTTTTTCTGTCTCCTAATATCCCTCCAGGTCTATATATCACTTCTCCAGAGCATGTAATAACTTTTCAAATTCCATATCATTAAAAGTGTATTTTAACTAGACGAAGATAAATTTAAGGACAAAAAAAGAAACAAACAACAACAAAATTGTGAAATTTATTGTGAAATTGTGAAATTTACTTACCATCCTCCCTCTTTGAGTAGAATTTATGTCCTAAAGAAAATGTATTTATATATTTAAGGACCCCATTCTCAAGATTCTACTAAGCAAGATAATCTTGGCTAAGAGAAATGAGTCATAACTCTAAAAAAATTTGCCTCCCAAAATAATCAGCTACAGCATCTTCAATAAGCATGTGTATATAACTGTATACAGATTTTTTTTATAAACAATCATAGTATAGTGGTATGCTCAAATTTAAGAGAAGACTATATTGGTTCAATTTCTGTTACTTCTACTGCTAGATGCATAATCTTGAGTACATTATCTAACTTCTCTATTCCTTGGTTTCATCATTTGTAAGACAGGCACAGCAGTGGTATCTACCTTCTAGGATTGTTATGAGGATGAAAATTAGTGTGACAAGCAATGTGTTGAGTGCAGTGCCCGGCCAAAACAAGATTTCAGTCAAAATTAGCTATAATTTATATATTTCCTATAATAATTATGAACTTATATAACTTTGATCTTTCCATTCTACCGATGAGGTTATAATGAAGCCTAGACAATTAATTATCCAACAGCAAATGGAGTGATATTGTATTTCTGAAGAACCTAGGATTTTTGGTTTCAAATCCTGTGTTCTCCCCTCACTGGGTGAAATTTGATGGGATGACACTGTTCTATATTCATTTTAATAGCAATTATCACTCTCTGAAATTACTTTTTACATATTAGTGTCCATTGTCTCCTCATCCATGATAGGATTAAATATCTGTGATGACCCATGTGCTTGTCTTGTTTGTTGAATTATCTCTAGTACCAGAAACAATGCCGGTCACATAAATATTTGTGGAACGAACAGTAGGGTCTGTGGGGGACATGGATATTTTCAGCTTTCTCTCCCCTTTTAAGGGATCTTTTAACCATTTTTGCCAGATACCTCTTCTCATGCTCACAGGTGTACACTAATGAGAGATTATTGATATTGTGATTAGCCAGAGCTTGACATGTTGAATAAGAAAATAGCTACTATTAGGAAAGTAGACTACACTCCTTCTCACTTCCTCTTGCATTTTACACACCAATTGACCAGAAGAATTAGAGTCTCTTTGCATCCTCTCATTTTATTCTTTTTCTTTAGTGATTCTATGTGTTATGACGGTAAGTAGACTTAAGCACTGCATTAGCTCAACAAGTATTTTGATCGGGGCTTAGGGAAAAGCTACACATTGAGCCTGGGATAAGAGCTAAATATAAGATCCACTTGGGCCTGAATTTCAGCCACAGTGTTAAGCATTACAGCTAGTAACTAAGCTACCTTCAGTTGTGCATTTTATCATTCCACTGTGCATTTAGATTCCTTAGAACATCAGGAGAGGTGAAGTATGATTGACTGGACAGAAAAGAATTTGGATAATCCTGGGTCCTTGGCCATAATGTCACTAAATATTTAGCTTTACCCTCCATCCAGCCTTCTCTCTTGCATTGCTATCACTCAGCTCAGAGTTTCATCAAACTCTTAAGAAAACGTAATTTAATGCTGGTTTCATTGAAACTCTTTACCTAAGCTCATGAAATCTTTAACTGCATAATATTTCAGATTTGGGAAACACCTGTGTGCATTCACAGATAGGTACTCTATGTATGGGGAAGTATACAACTTAGTGATTAATGGCTCTGGGTATTTTTATCAGAAAAAAATGCGGTTCTACCACTTTATAGGTTGTGATATTGGGAAAGAAACTAAGACTTGATTTCTTCATCAAGAAGAAATGTCAACATGTCAATAACGCCTAAAAGAAAAAAATTGGATCATGTTTGTAAAATGTTTAGCATAGGTGCCTGGTGCCTTCTAACAAAAATCAGACTGAGGAGCAAGAATGAAGTGTGTACTTGTGTGTCTTTGTATGGATGGGAGCAGAAGTGAAAGGCTTATAATTCATCAGCATGTGGCAGCATGGATATACCAGAATCACAAGAAAAATGGGAAAATTGTAACAGGCAGTAGTGAAGAATTGATCTGGCATAAATCACTTTATATAAATAAAAGGAAGGAGGACTACTGCACTTTTAAAATCATCTATCACTTTCTTTCCTACCTGGAAGATGTAAAATAAGTGCGGAGGGATGAACAAACTTCAGGGTGCTGTTCAGAGGATAAAGAATGTGAGGAACTAAGAAGTCATACTGACTGGGTCCAGGATGCTGCATGTGGTTTTAAACAGGTATACCTGCTAAATTTTGACTACTCCTATATGAAAAAAAAAAAAAAAAAAAGAGCAGCAGGCAACTGTAGAGCTATCAAAATGTTATTCTGAGAACGTCAGCCATGTCTTGGCTCCAAATCATGGAGTATCTGGTGGGGGCTGGCACCACAATCACAGGCACACATTTTCTCCGGGTCCATTCTACACATTTCATCCTTTATGTTCTGTTCCCAACTGTTTTCATTATGTGACCAAAGAATTTTGTGTATTGGGTGTAGGTAGGATTTGAAATTGGTTAAATAAATCTGTTGGGTTCCTTAAATTTCAAGGGCCTAGCTTTGTTTGTTTACACTTTTGCACTTCATGTTGTTTCAGTGATGCAATGTGTCAGCACCTCCAAGTGAAGTTCCTTGAGGGACTACTCGGTGAGAGAAGTTGTGAATTTAAAGGCAGCTCTTCTGGAGGATTGTTGATGATTACTACTGGAGCCCTGTAATCTGCTTTATGTGGGTTTGCAGAATATTTATGGAATCAATGTGCTAGTCACAGTGAGAGCTATTTCAAGGGAATTTCATCATTTATTTCTTATTATAACCTTGTACAAAAGCCATCTTTATTTTCTGAACTAACAATGCAGAAAGTCTTGGATAAGTTGAATATCTTGTGCAAGGTCATACAGCAAGCTTGTGGGGTGGATAACAATTCTAGAAAGATTCTGGAAAAAATGTTATTTTTCAAGAACTGCTATTTCATGTATTCCTTAATCAAACTGAGAATTTGGCTTTAAGTTACTGAGTCATAGTATTTCTTGAGAATGTAGTCTTGATTCTTTACTTTTATTCCTTTTAATAAAACCCTGTATTAATTAACATTTTCAAACTGTAGAAACAAAGTGTCAGGAAGACCTAGATTAGTACATCTTAATGTGAGGTTCTGGGCTTCTCCATGGATGGACCTCAGGATGCCTGAAATTATTTCATTTTGTTTAATCTGTGTGTATATGTGCATTGTGTGAAGGGAGTGTCCATCACACTCTTCAAATACTCCAAGAGTTTCTAACTCCACAAAACAGATAGTGATTGTAAATTCTGATCAAAATTGAAAATAATTCTTTAAATATTTCTTTCTTATTAAATATCTCTGATTGTTTGACTCAAATGAAAATAATACATAGCAAGATAAAATATATTATCCTCAGCATTTTTGTTCCATCCTATAAGAAATATGAACCCCAAGGCATCTAGACATTTGGATCCTTTTTAATAAAACATTTATAGGAGTTCATTTACATGTGAATCACATTCATTCCTTAGTCAATCTTAATATCGATTCAAACCCATGAAGGTGCATGTAAATTGTAGTCAGAGAAACACAAAGGATGATTATAATTTGAAGTGGAAAATAAGAGCACTGTTACATATCAGAAGCACTTCTTCTGGTTAAAATTAACAGCATTTTCTATCTCTGGGATCTTAAAAGTTGGGAAGTTTCAACTGATTTGTATTATGCCATTTTAGTTTAGAAGGTTGAAATGTTGGGCAAACAAAGAAGTAAAAGCAATACTTTCAAAAAGGGTACCATCAGGTTAAGGGCTAAATCAGTACAGATTAATCCTATGCTATTCCATTATGATTTGGAAGGCTGCTAATTAGTTGTTGAGATTCACAGTTAATCTGATATAAAGCAAGACCTTGACAGATTTTCTAATCATCAAAGGAAAACAGAATTCTTTTCATGT
This sequence comes from Mirza zaza, assembly GCA_008750895.1. Classification (NCBI taxonomy): domain Eukaryota; kingdom Metazoa; phylum Chordata; class Mammalia; order Primates; family Cheirogaleidae; genus Mirza; species Mirza zaza. The sequence continues at coordinate 46,088 of VSMD01117477.1, read as the reverse complement.
TGTTTTAAAAAGAACAGAAATTTATTGTAGTCTAATATCTTTTAAAGGTTTTCCCATCCACGTTTATTAATGTATACTTGATTTATAATGTCTTTATCAAGTTTTGATGTTAGAGCTATATTAGCTAAAGAAGCAAATTGTGAAGTGTCTTATTCTCTACTTTTTTCTTTTTAAAATAATCATTATTTAACCCTTAAATGTTTGATAGAAGTTACAAGCAAAATCATCTGAACCTGGAGTTTTTCATCAGAAGGTTATTGATTATAAATTATTTATTTAATATATAGGGATATTCAGATTATCTGTTTCATCTTGAATAGATCTGGTAACTTACGCTTTTTTTGAAAAAGTCCATTTCATCAGAATTATTAATTGCAATAAAGTTGCCCATAATATTCATTTATATTTCTTTTTAAAATCTCTGAGCTTCTATAATGACATCCCTCTTTTACATCCAATATTAGTAACATTTTCCTTCTTTTCTTTCTTTACTTTCTTTAATCAGTCTGCTAGTGTTCACTAATTTTTAAAATCCTATCAAAGAATGAACTGTGGGTTTAGCTAAGTTTTTCTATTATTGATTTTATTGATTTCTGATTTTATATAATTTTCGTTTCCATTTACTTTGGTTTTAATTCTTTTTTATCAGCTTTTGAGTATAGAAGTTTAAATAATTGATTTTAATTCTTTTTGTTTTCTTTTCTAATATACGTGTTTTTTTATTTATAATTGTCCTCAAGCACCTATGCACTTGTGTATTTTATATCTACATTATTCTTCAGTTCAAAATTTCCCTGGTGCTAACTTTGAGTTACAGTTATTTAGCTGTATATTATTAAATATCCAAATATCTGTGTCTCTTCTTAATATTATATTGTCTCTAAATTCATTTTGAGACTTATTTTGTGGCACAGCATATGGTTTAACTTAGGGAATGCTCCATGTGCACTTGGATAGAATGTGTATTCTGCAGTTGTTGGATGTACTTAAATGCTAAATAGGTAAAGGTATTTAATAGTTTTTCACATATCTTATATCTTTATTAATTTATTTTTATTTTTATTTATTTATTTTTTTGGTCTACTTGGTTTATCAGTTACTGAGAAAGAGTTTGCTGAAATTTTCACAATGGTTGGGGTTATTGTCTTTATCTAGTTCATGTTTTGAAAATCAATTTTAGAAGATGTTAAAATGTCTCTTTGTACATGAACTTCTATATATTCACTGAATAATTTGTATATTTTGTGATATTAATAAATCATGCTCTTCCTCTACTAAATCTTGTCCAACTTGCTGAGTATTATCTATAAAACAGCATTTTAAAAAAACACAAAATATATCTTAAAAGGTATAATTTGCAATTTACTTTTAGGCTTTGTCTATTTTAATTGTTAAGGAATGCCAGATAAGTTGTTGTTGTTGTTGTTGTATTATTTTAACGTGTTAATGAAATTAAGAACTATCTCTGTCCTATTAAAATATATTTTATACAATTTGAAAAATAATTAAATAATAAAATGATAGTTAATGGATACAAGTTGAAAATTTCATTCTTTCAGGGGTAGCAAGCTAAAAGGTTCATCACTTTTAAGATTTATTCAGCACAGAGAAGCTTCCAAGGAGATAAAGAAAAAGTGGTTTATGAGCTCTTTCTGCATTAGTATCTCTTATTTTCAAGATTTACTCAAATGTTTCAAAAAGACCCATTAGTCAAAGTGAGTACTCAGGTGTAAATCAAAATTGTCTCCTTTAGGCTATCTAATATCCTATTATAATACTAATATGGTTCATAAAAACATTTTATACTGCAAATGAATGGATATTGCTGGAAATGGAATGTGCAAGAGCTTTTTTTTTCCTTTACCAATCATCCAAGGCTTATAAATATCAGATTTGTCATCTAACGTATTTGAATCACTAGATAGCATTAGGTTCTTTGATTTTCACATAATTTCTATAATTCAACATTTTCTACACTCCCTATAGATTATATAAACCACTCTCTATGATAATGGGAAACTCAAAATTATATAATTGAAATCCATAGTTAATGTAAAAATTTTCATCAGTAGCAAAATTTATTGATTACAATTTTATCTCCCTGCCTGTTCTTCACTTATAGGTAGGAATTGGTGGCAAGAAAACAGAGCCTTATTTTAAAAATAGAATGTGGGTGAAAATAGAAAATAAGCATTTTGGCTAATTTGAAAATTGAACCACTAGTTTCTGTATAATTTAATATTGACCACTTGAAAATTATCCTTTGCATTTTTCTTGTTTTATATTGACTATAGCTGCTGAACTAGTTACCACTCAGAATTTTAGACCTAAAAGACATTTTACTAATCATTCGGTTCAAACTTCTTCTTCTGCTATGATGTGAATGTTTTTATCTCCTCAAAATTCTTATGTTGAAGTCCTAACCTACAAGGTGATGGTACTAGGAGGTAAGGCCTTTGGGAGGGAATTAGCTCATGAGGGAAGAGCCCTCGTGAATGGAATGAGTGGCCCAGAGAGCACATTTGTCCCTTCCACCATGTGAGGACACAGCAAAAAAAAAAAAAAAAAAAAAAAGCTTTCAATTAGCAAGGAAGAGGGCCCTTACAAGACACTGAATCTGCAGAAGACCCATGGCCTTTTGAGCCTACAGTATTGTGAGAAATAAATTCCCTTATTTAGAAATTATCCAATTTATAGTATTATTTTATAGCACCCTAAAGGGACTAAAACATCTTAACAAACAAACAAAATTCACAACGGCAGCCACAGATCCCGTGCATGATATTTTGTGGGTTTTTTTTTTTTTACTCTCAAGTTTTCTCACGTATTTTGCTGTTGTATGTTCTTTCTAATGATAATCTTTCTTTGTGACTGTGAAGATTAACTTTATATGTCAACTTCAAGGGTGTTTTTGGATGAGATTATCATTTAAACCTGTGAACTTTGAGTGAAACCGATCTCGTCTAATCAGTTGAAGTCTCAAATTGCACAAAAATACCAGCCTTGCTGAGTGAGAAAGAATTCTCTAGCCTGGCAGCCTTCAAACTGGAGCTGGAGCATTGGCTCTCCTACACTGGTCTGTAGCCTGCCAATCCCACTGCAGATTTGGATTTACCGACCTTCATAATCATGTGAGCCAATTCCTTATAATAATTATTTCATATATATATATGAAATATATAAAAATGTTTTATATATAGGTATATACATATAATATACAGCCATATATATATATACACACACACACACACACATACACACATACAGGGATAATATATATATATATATATATATATATACACATGTGTGTGTGTGTGTGTGTGTGTATACGATGAAGTACAATGAAGACATGTCTATCCTGAGCACTAATCTTAACCATCATCTCTGACGATGGAGATCCTGTCAGGAAGCCAACTTTCCCCATGAAGAAGAAAAGAGAAAGAGAAAATTGTCACTACAATGAAGATCCACTAGTAGCAACATGACTTCATTTATTCTATTCTCAGTAGAAACAGAATTATTAACATACCATGACTCTTATTCTTGTTTAATAATGAATGCACTATGATGTTTTGTTCATCTTTTTTTCAGAGGAGAGTTTGTATATTTGTAGTTAAAAGAGAAAAAACATGTCTTATTAAAGTTTTTCTTTGGTTAGAAAATTGTATGGCTATTTCCTATGTTTTCATATGTTAGATTTAAAAATTCCCTCAAGTCCAAAATGAACTAACATTTAGGTGGATGTTGCCACTTGGTCTGTGGTTTGTGGCTATAGACAGGCAGATAGTGGGTGCCCATTCTGCACACTGTTCCTAAAAACCGAAGAACTAAATCAGCCCTCGGTTCAAGGGCAACAGTCTTCTTAAGACCAATAAAGACTCCCACTTTCAGACAGAGTCTAGAATCCATAGCCATAACTTTTAGCTTTCATTTTAAAAGATAAAAGGGCAGCACAACACTTTGGGCTGATTAATTTCTTTTGGTTGCCTTGGGAATCCCTTCTCTTTATGAAAACAAAAACTTAAAACCTAGCACAAAAAAGAGAGGCATGTGGGCAAGTTCTGAAACTCAATACCACTAATATCATTAAAACCGTTATTATTAAGGTCTGTGAAATTTACCCAAGAAGAAGGGCCAAGTCAAGCCTGCTTAATAGACTTTGTATGTTTCCCTGATAATGAATTTGTCACCAATCTGGAGGAAGGGATTGTTACAAATGACAAAAACAAGCATACTTCAAATTCACAAAACCTGTATGTTGATCATGAAAAGCTGCAAAAGAGTTGATCAATACACAGCTTCATTTTTCTCCCCTATGGTGGAATTTTCTCTCAGTGGGGTTCCTCTTTTCATGTCCCTGGATGAAAACTTCAGAGGCTTACAATTGTGTTCGTTCTCTGGTAAAGTCTTAGTGAACTTTAAATTGCCATTAAAGTCTCAACAAGAATGCTTAGCTTCGTCCAATTAGACGAATCCCATTCAGTTAGAATGCCTAGGCTTGTGTAAAAATTTAAGTGCCTTATGTGTTCTCTGGTGCAGGAGTCATATATTAATTTTTCTTTATACTCACATTGAAAGTCTCCCTCAATAAGCTTAAGTTGGTTAAGTAGATACTTCCCACTCTCCTTTTTGGTGGGAGGGAGGCTCACAGAATAGCTTTCTTCAAAGAAAGACTACTGACAAAATGATCTCTGAGGTACTTTTATATATTTCTTCTGTGGTTGAGAGTCATTAATAAATTTGAAACCATTTATTCATCATTTTCTTTGAATATTTGTATTTTGTTCTCACACCTAACTTTGGTATCCACATGTATTGTGTCCTCAGATCTCAGCTGAAATTTAAATGCAACTATTATATTCCATAATGAGAGATTATCTGAACTGAGACGCCATCATCAAAGTAAGGAAATATTCACAAGACGAGTTCTTTAGATTAGAAGAATTCTGGAGATGTGCTTATTAAGCTCATAAAGTTGAAGCAAATTGCAATTCTCCCGAAGAAAGAACTTCATGGAAATATGAGATTAATTTCAGAGTGAGATCAATTCCTATTACAAAGCAGACAGTTGCTACAAGAAGTCCCACATATGTGAGACACATGGAAAAGCACATTAAACATATTTCATGTCAAACTGAACATCAGAGCATCTATGTAGGCAAAGATCCATTGAAATAATGAATGCGGGGAATCTCTCACTAAGAATGCATCCCTTGTGACAACAGAGGATTCGAATTGGAGATGAATGCTGTGAATACAGTGAATACGGGTACGCCCTCAATCAAAAGAAGCAGCTTTTCCAAAATGAGAGACTTTATACTAAAGACAAACCCTATGGATGCAAAAGATGTAGAAAAGTCTTCATTGTTAAATATTTTTCTTATTAAACATCAGGCAATCTGCAATGGATTATTTTTTGTTTTTATAACATTACCTTGTTTAAAAAGTGAATCTACAGCAATAACATCAGTATGCATGATAGGATGATAAGGATTATTGCCTTGAAAACATTTTGGTTATCTGAAAATTAAATGTCATTCTGGAAAAATGCCAGTGGGGCTGCTTTTTTACCTACAACAGAGGTTTTGACTATGGAAATATCAAGCATCCTTTCTTAGTTTTGATGTCATTAGCATTAATATGGAAAATATAAATTAATTCATGCAATCATTTATTTGATGCAGTTCTTTCTACTGGTTAAAAATGTGTTAGGCATTGTGTGGGCAAGCAAGACATTGCCACTGTTTCTTAAACAAAATTTAGTAAAACTTATTAGCAGGCTGTTTTTGGCCCTTTCCTTTTTCTAAGGGATATTTCAAGTCATTTCAAACTATCAGCAATGACAGCACAACTGTGCTTTAGTGAATCAGCTCTGGGGCATAAAGAAAGCCAAGATAGAGCAGCCTGTGGTTAAGAAGGTAGACTGTCTCTAAAATTTTAAATGTAAGCAATTTCCTGGTTTCTATACTTCATTTATTGAATTAGAATCTCTGGGAACATAGTTCGACATCTTCAGTCTATCAAGCAACTCTCAGAATCACAGCCTTGCTGAGACAAGTGATGGAGGAAACTCTCTTAGGGCCTTACACTTTGCTTTTTGAAGTTCCATAAACTAAGGTGGGGTATCAGCAACACTGTGAGTAAGTGTTGCATCTGTGATTCAGAAGAGTTTTCTAAACAGTTGGGACAGGCAGAATAGGAAAGAAGTGAGCATAAAAAGGGAGCGGAGAGGGAGGCAAATATTTAAAGTACATATTCTAGAGTTTTCAATTTAAGACTCTGCAGTTAGCATGTCAGGTTAAGCATTTTTGCTAGTATTGTTTTTTGATTTTTATTAAACTACATAATGTAAAGTTTCCAAGAGTAAAATAAATATTTATTTAATTTTTTACTTATTTTTTATATGTGATAATAATATAACATTAAAGTTCTCCTATAATCTGGCCATAGAGGGTAAAATCGATAATGCTTGGTTCCAGTCTCCCTCTTGCCATCCAACTACAAGGTTGTCTTCATGCTCCTGCTTTTAAGTTCCCTCAGCGAGGAAGGGTTTTTGCTTTCCTCCCTACATGCCTAAATCCTAGCACCTTTCACAGTCAGACTGTCAGAGAAGACTTTCTCAAGAGACTACATGCAGATCTCTTTCTTCAATGAAGTGTGGTACCCATAATATTTCCCCATATTTTTTTACAATCTTTTTGGTGTCTATAGGCACCAGAAAGGACCTAGTCTTTTAGTTCCTTCACATGTCTCATAGTTCATAGTATATATCAGGTGTGTTTGTTTAATCAAATTGGGTACATATTCCTGCTTTTACTTGCTTTCATAATTGTACTTTCCACTGACCTTATCACAATATTTGAACTTTCTTAGATGCCTGAATCACAAAGTAAGAGTTTATTGAAATATTTCATTAATTAAATTAAATATTCATGATATTAAATAATCAAATCACCCTCTTCAATATACTATTTACTCATTTCAAATAACCAAGATGGGGAGAATTGTCAATAATCTTTGACAACATACAGTCACTTTGTTTTTTATACTCATAGCCTACTGTCCCTTAAAAACAAGGAAGGGTTGATTGGCACAAGTCAGACCTAAGTTAGCTTCAGAAAAACAGACTCTTCTTGTTAAGGTCTCAATTAGTTAGTAGTATCATTCCTAATCTAGTTTTAGAAGATTATTATGAGATACTTAGAAAATGCAGGCACTTAAGTTTGATTTGATGTGTTATTTAATAGCAGAATTGATCCATTGACATGAACGTTCTAGCTGATGAATTGTAAATAACTTGATATTGGCCTTAGAAGCCCTTAATATTTATTTTATCTACTATATAAACAAAAGATTGCTTTTCCTTCTCTGGTAGCAATTATGGAGCATCAGATGTTTATGAACAGTCTATAGAGGTCTTTATTTCACAAGAACATATCATCAAAGCCCTAGGAAGGTTACCCTCCAGAAACACAATTTCCTGTACTTCTTTAAAATTGAAGTGAAGGAATAAAGGACTGCATCCGATACAAGAAATGCACGTTTCACTTACCAAGACTGCACACATCTATTTGTACAGCCCAAGCACTTAAGATCTGGCCCCAAGATTTGATTCTCTAATCGAAGGAAACAAGAGAGCTCCACTGATAGTTTCCTGAAATGTGATACAAATAATTTGTGCCAGTGAGTAGACATTGAAGCAAGACTCAGAGACTAGGCAGTGCCACCGAAGTTAAGCATAGGAGGAAATTCAATAAAAATGCATTCTGACAAGAAATTACTTTTTATGGTATTTTTAGTTAGGAATAACATTGGAAGGAATGCAGAACTAATTAAGTATCACATTTTGGTTTTTTTTCTTCCCCTCCTCAGTAAGAGGAGTACAGCTGAATGGGCAGATAAAATAAGTACAGACAAGTGTTTAGAAGTGGTAACAGGAGAAAAGTCCCTAATAAAACAACTCCTGAAAAAAAAAAAAAGACAGTGGAATTCAAACCACTAACCTCAAAAAGTCTAAATGCAGTATCAGAAAACAAATGGTATGAGTACCATACTTTCATAAAAATGGAAAGTCAAGGGACATGCTGGAATGCATAGAATAACTGGACCTGACAATATCTGCACCATCATAAGTGGGCAGACAAGCCTTCCATACTGAAAAATCCCTGGCAGTTCCTGCTCTGGCCTAGATGTTGAATAGTTAGTAGCAGAGCTGAAGCATTCTGCTTGTTTCTCTATGAAACCATTATTAAAATCCTCTTTAAAATATTCTTGCTTTTAACTCTTACTTTGGGACTGATGAAGGATGATGCAGTCTGGTGATAAGGCAAATAATAGTGGAATCCTTTAAATGTTAGGTAATGAATCAACTTAATAGGAGGTTACTATTTGAAGATCAAAATCTCCCAATTAAACTTTGTAAATATCATCCCTGATCAATAAATAATTTATAAATGTGGATTTTAATTAAATGGAATAAAAAACTTTCAGTTCTGCTTAGGTATGGTATTTAACACATCTGTGAGCTTTGGAACATAAAATTAAATCATCAACAGCTGATCCGAGGCAGGACTTAGAACTTCTGAAATGTAGGGAAGAGCCATTTTCTATAACTTCCTTCTAAATTTGAGAGCAAACAACCAAGTGTGGGATCTTAGAAAACTCCCATTATTCAATTCACCTGCTGCTTGCCTTCTAGTCCCTGGAGCCACACAGAAGGAAGGCACATTGTAAATCTCCAGCATTACTTCTGCATGTGAGGGGCTGCAGAGCTGTCAGGGCACATTTTTCAGAAAGGGCAAGACCATAATAAAGAAAGCCAACTCGAAATGAGCTATCAAGTTCAGAGGAGCACACTCCCTTTGCCTTGCCTTCACACAAAGGGAGGTCATTAAAACTCTGACAAACAAGATGGTTTATAGGCACCTGGCATTTTAGATTCAGGAAATCCCATTTAAAAGCCTTGGAATACATTCAAAAACAAAGACAAGAAATCTACTTGGTGCCAACTGGGTAGGCAGATTTCCTAGGAAATAGCAAGTAGATCCTCCCTTTCCTTCTTTGCCAATCTCTCTGTCTCTGCAGTATTCAGGCTACCTAAAAACCTCCAGGGACAGGCCTCTAGACCCCATAGTGAAATGCAAGTTTGAATCCCAAGGATGTCCTCCCACTTGCCTTGAAAAGTAAGCATCTCTTGGGCCTGTAAGAATTCTTGTTATGAAACGCCCTCATAATGGCCTCCTCCCTTGGGACCATTTGGTCAGAAATGCTGCCAAGCTGATTTTGATGGGCTTCACATAAAAGCCAAATTGATGGAAGTTTTGAGCAGTTGTATGTTTTATCAGAGATATATGCACCCCCACCCAAGTTGTATCTACAATGTTGGTACCTACAGTGTTGGCTGAAGCATAGCTTGGTTCTGCTTCTCTGAGAGAGCCCCAAACATTGCTGGAACTTGAATATAAAGTTTGTAACATATAAGTTATAGAACAGTGTTCTTTGAAAGACAGTGGGGGGAATGATTCACCTACTGAGTGGAAGAATACTGGAGGAAAAAAAGGAGGGGAATTTTGTATTAAACCCTACTGACATTCATTTGGAACCGTCTAAAGAGCATTAAACTAGCAGTGCCCAGGAGGTGATATGGCATGTGTTCTGCAGCTCAGGAGAGCAGTTCGGGATAGGATTTACATTTTATGGAAATTGGTAACATAGATTAAAATAGAAGGCATGCACTTGGATAATGTCATCCATAAAAATATATGAGGATGATAAAAGGACAGAGAAAAGAAGCCTGAGTAATCCTGGCATTTAAGGGGCGAGCAGAAGAAGAGAATCACAGGAAGAAGTCAGAGGGATGGTGATATAGCACCTCTTGTATTTTCCTGGATAGAGCTGAAACCCATTCTACTAAGAGAAGTATCCCAAGAATGGAAAAATAAGCACCACATGTACTCACCAGCAAATTAGTATTTACTGATCAACACCTAAGTGGACATATAGGAATAACATTTATAGGGCATCAGGCAGATGGGGGGAGGAGGGGATAGGTATATACATACATAATGAGTGTGATGTGCACCATCTGGGGGATGGACACACTTGAAGCTCTGACTCTGGGGGGGAAGGAGGGAAAAGGCAACACACTTAACCTAAACATTTGAACCCTCATAATATGCTGAAATAAATAAATAAACAGCTAAAAAAAAAGTAGAAGAGTACTAGAGGTTTTTGTTTTGTTTTGTTTTGTTTTAAAGCAATTAGTCACAATGTTAAAGATTATAAGGGTGGCTCACGCCTATAATCCTAGCACTCTGAGAGGCTGAGGCAGGAGGATCATTTGAGCTCAGGAACTCCAGACCAGCCTGAGCAAGAGTGAGACCTTGTCTCTACTAAAAAAATAGAAAGAAATTAGCTGGACAACTAAAATATATATATATATATATATGTATATATATTTATATATACATATATATATATGTTAGCCAGGCATGGTGGCGCATGTCTGTAGTCCCAGCTACACGGCACTCTAGCCAGGCAACAGAGTGAGACTCTGTCTCAAAAAAAAAAAAAAAAAAAAAAAAAAGAAGATTATATGATTTCAGCAAAAAAACCAAATATTAAAATATTAGATTAGGCCATAAGACTGTACTGATTTTGAGAGCAGTGATGATAGAATGATATACGTGAAGAGGCTAAACTTTGGGGGTTTGAGAAGTAAATGGGAATACATTTCATACTTAGCTATGAAAGGAGCCTAGAAATACAAACACCCCTCTGGGTGATAAAATATCTATCAATTAGTCTTGGGGTGTAGATAACTGTAAGGTTTTTCTCCAGTGGGTTATAAAAAGGAGGAAGGCATTGAGTCATGGCAAGAAGAAAACATTCGATGTTTTTCTGGATCTGAAGGCAGAAAGAAAACATGTTGCCTTTACTTTTCCCATGTAGGCAAGATTCGAAGGGGGTTTCCCTTCTCTAAATAACATAGCCCATTGTCTTTTGCATCTCTTTAGAAAAAGTACTAGACAATAAACAAAGGAGAGAGGAACAGATACTTTAATCAGGTGCTTTACTTTTAGTGTATTCAAGTTTATAGTTAGAGCATAAATCCTTTCCATCTTTCTATATTCCTCTGACTAGATTCTGCTTTGTATTATTGTACAGGCTTTTTATGCCCTCTAAATTTACATTTTACAGATGCTTGGATTTATGGTAGCTCTTCCTTTTGACAGGTCACTCTAAGATGTGATATGTCAGCTATTGACTTTATGAGAACATATGCTTATCTGATTAATTTTCTTGGAAAGATAATGCACACTCTCAGCATGAGGTCACAGTCACCAAAATATTCAGCGTCTTTTAAGATCAAGCCATTTTTACCTTCAGATATTAAAGGCAAAGAGATGTAAAAAGAAAATTCTCAGAAGTTTGCTACTTATGAGAATGACCACGTGGAAACTATAGAAGTGTCAGTTAGCACTGCATGGGAAGGAGTAAACAGGAGAAGGAGTAGACAGGAGAAGCAAGACAAATCTGACTCAAGTCTTTACTTTCTAATAAACTGTCACCCAGAACTCTAGGCTGTAGTGTTACTTTGATCCTTTGAATATTAATTGAATTTATGGGTAACAAGCCAATAACAAGCTAGATGTTTCAGTTATATAGTTTAGGTTATCACTTTCTACAGAGTAGTGGTGAAGAGTGGTGATTCTGGAGCCACTGATTGAGTTTGTATTTTTGCTATAAAACACATGGTGAAGTCTCATATGCTCTCTGATCTTCAATTTCCTCAGGAATCATATAAGAGAAATATTTTGTAGTGATTTTTTAAAAATTATATGAGATAATATATTACAAAGTACCTAGCATTTAGAAGGCATACACACACACACACACACACACACACACACACACACACACACATATATATATACATAATAGGATATTATTATTTTATATTTCAAATAGATCATTTGCTGTTAGTAATAAGATTGTGGACAATTCAGTTCCTGAAGTCATATGATGGGCTAGGCCCTGTAGTAGACACTACAAATATAAAGATAAGTATGTCCCTTCTTCTAAAAGAGCTCATCCTCTAGGGATAGACACACCATTCACAAGTATGCGTGGTTGTGTCAAAGAGCAGGGTGAGATGTATGAAGTGGAGTAGGAACTGGATAGGCAACCGAGACTGAGAGAGCAATTGAGGAAAGGACAAGAGATTGCCGAGATTGCCAATAATTAGCTATCTCAATTTGCTATTGCTAATGTGTAATCTGCAAACCTGGATGTGCTGCAGATTCATTTTTACTTTAAGCAGAACTTTTGGTTTCCATATTAGGGAGTTTGGACTTTATTTAGTATACAACAGGGAGCCATTGGAGTAATTAAACTGAGGCGTAATGTGGACAGATTGGTGTTAAACTGAAAAATAAAAATGCCCCCCCCCCCCTGAAAACTGTACAGGACTATCTGTACAAGGTCTAAAGGGAGGTTGGTTAAAAAGTGAGAGTAGCAATTCAAGTGAGTGGAGCATCCAGGAAGACCAGGTTTTTAGAAACGTTTTTTTTCCGAAAACGTTGCCCTCACTTGTTACTGCAATAAAAGCTTTTCGGTGGCAGAATTAAGAAATGGTGGTGTATTAGTTCATTTTGGCTGCTATAAAAAATATGCCATAGACTATATAGCTTATAAACAACTAAAATTTCTTTTTCACAGTTCCAGAGGCTGGGAAATCTAGGGCCAAAGTGACCGCAGATTCAGTGTTTGATGAGGGCCCAATTCCTGGTTCATAGCGTCTTCTTGGGGGGTCCTCACAGTCCTTGGTGGAAGGGCAAGGGTCTTTCTGGAATTTCTTTGATAAGGACACTAATCCCATTCCTATGTGCTCTGCCCCCATGTCCTAATCACTTTCCAAAGGCCCCATCTCCTAATATCATCACCTTGGGGGTTAGGATTTTAAAACATCAATTTTGGGCAACACAAACATTTAGACAACTACTGTAGTCTAAATAGGCTAGAAGTAGGAGGAGGAAAAAGACTGACACATGATCCCAGGTCTCACTTAGGTTGCCTATTGTGTTCTGTGTTACTTTTCATTTGGAAGGTGTTTAATAAATGCTGATGATAAAAAGGAGGAAAATGGGCAGAAGGGTCCTTTTCATCCCTGGGGATGTTGAATCCAGAGCAATCTGCCAATTCTCCATGGAACTCTGAATCTGAGCCTTTACTAGATAGGCATATTTGTAGAATTATCACCACCCTCAGTATAGCTAATATTTAATAAGTAATACATCTTAATACAGCTATATAAGAGAGGAATATCATGGGAAAAACTATTAATGATAAGAAATTGTTCATGTAACTAAGGTCTTAGAAATTACAATAGATAAACAGGCATTTTACCACCAAATTACTTTCTCAGTGTATTTGAAATGCTTAGGGCTATGGAGCTAATTAACTTTGGTCTTTCCTTGGTGTGAAAGCAGCTTAGTTTAATTAAATCAATAGTGCTGTATATTAATTATGGTAGAGGCTTAAATAATTTAGGGAGCACTTACTTTTCTTTTAGAGCTTTATTTATATTTTGGATCAAAGTTTCAAGATTAGCTTACTTTAAATTTAACAAATGCAACTAATGATTCACCCTCTCTCCCTTTTCTCCCTTTTGCCATCAACAATAGCCTGGATGTGAGAGTTGGGATCCTACCTGTGTGACAAAGATTAAGTTTAGCTCCCTGACACCAAAATGATAGACAGAAGAATCCTATCCTTTTGCTGTAGATAATTCTGTAGCTAACTTTACAAATTTCTCTATTTTTAATTCTCATAATTTTATAAACACATTTGTTTCCATTTCTTAAATGAATGGATGTGGTCTACTCTAGAAGTTCCTTGAATTAAAGTTTGCCTGCCTAGTCATAAAGCAATTGTAATATGGAATAAACTATGATTATCTAGAACTTCTAAATCCAAGTAGCCTACAAACATTGATCTGAAGAGTCTGTAACTTCCACAGAAACTCATTCTTTTTTGAAATAATCCATATTTCCTGTGCCTTAAAATGAATACATTTAAAGATATTTTTTCAAGGAAATAAGGAAGCTGTCTAGTATGGAACTCTCCCTTAGACTATTTAATTTATTAATTGTTGACCTAGTAAACTATAAACTCTGGTAGTTGCAAAAAGGAAGGGATACAATCTTATATATCAAACAGTTGATATTCTCAATGGCCTATAAAAGTAAAATATGTTCCAGACAATGTAAAAAGAAGCAAGAAATTGATGCAAATGCTGTAAGAATTCAGAATGAGACAAATTTATTTGGGTTGGGCAAAGATAGATAAGAAGATACAGTGCAGAAACTTCCTAACATCTTTCTATAATAAATTTTTGGGGCCTATGATCTTAATGACCAATATTGGACCATAATTACTGAAGATGTGAAAATGGGTCTAATAATACTTTTAGCCATCAAAGGTCTTTTAAAAAGAAGATTGGAAATTAACCTCAGATCTTGGAATAATTAATCCCAACTTGTTGATTACATTATACTCCTAAATGTATTGTTGCATGTATGAGGATGCAAAGATATTTGGGTAGGTGACAGGGCTCTTTAAAAGTAATTGGCTTCCACCTCAGTGATGGTGATGACATTGTAATAAAGGGAGAAAGATGTCGGTGTGGGCTGAGATCTTAGCATGAAAGTCATAATCCAAATGCCAGCTTTTATTATCATCCTATTTGATCAGCAGGTTTTCTGAATGTGAGCCGAAGAGGGGATGTTTTTATATCCTCCTTGTCTTCTTATGCAGTTGAACCTTTCTGGATTCCTTGCCCTATTATCACCTTCTAATAACAGAGGAAGTGAATATCAGACCTCATAAAGGAAACATGCTGCCTACGTTATTTTAGATGAAATGTGTTCTTTCCTAGAGTGCTCTGGGCTGCAGCTGTTTCTCTGCCGAGCACTAATTTAGCAAGTAAACAGTCAGGCTTTACTGATAGACTATCCTGTTTATAATATGCCACTTAATTGCCTCACAGACAGAAGCCAGTTCTATTCTATACATCTTCACACTACAATGGTACAAAGAGAGAGAATTATAATAATACCTAACATAATAGTTATCCAAAGACAGATACTGCCATGTAAAAAATATTTAGTAACTGCGTTATGATTATGTAAGTGTGGTAAGGCATTATATTGCTAGAAGCAATTACAGCTTGCAATTCATGAGAATGATGATTTTAAACTAGGGGAACAAGCTGAAGACTTGAAGTCTGTGTGTATATCTATGTGCAGAGAAGGTGTTCATTTCTCAGTGATAGGTGGAAGCAAGATTTTAACTTAACACATCAGACAAAAATGTAGCATTTTTCTATATGCTACATTTTCTATAAGTGTTGTTACTTTTCAATGACAAAAATCATTATAAAGAA
Source organism: Mirza zaza (assembly GCA_008750895.1). Lineage (NCBI taxonomy): Eukaryota > Metazoa > Chordata > Mammalia > Primates > Cheirogaleidae > Mirza > Mirza zaza. The sequence goes on along the minus strand of VSMD01117477.1, from coordinate 30,643 downwards.
GCAAAGAAGGCCAGGCACTGTGGCTTACACCTGTAATCCTAGCACTCTGGGAGGCCAAGGCAGTTGGATCTTTTGAGCTCAGGAGTTCAAGACCAGCCTAAGCAAGACCATCTCTATTAAAAATAGAAAGAAATTAGCTGGACAACTAAAGATATATATATATATATATAGATATAGATATAGATATATAGATATAGATATAGATATATATAAATTAGCCAGGCATGGTGGCACATGCCTCTAGTCCCTGCTACTCAGGCAGCTGAGATAGAAGGATTGCTTAAACTCAGGAGTTTGAGGTTGCTATGAGCTAGGCTGATGCCACAGCACTCTAGCCCCGGCAATAGATTGAGGCTCTGTCTAAAAAAAAAAAAAAGCGAAAAAAGATAAAACTGACTTTAGATGGGGGTGTAGAATAAATTTTCTTTTAGAAAAATGCTCTAATAATAAAGTTCATTATAATTAAAAACAACAAGAAAAATCAATAATAAAATTTTCAGAAAAACCTGGTGTTTCATATTCTAATAATATTTAGAAAATAATACTTTAAAAATGGAATTTCAGGCATTACTTTCTGCTTATCTATAGCCTGATGAATAAAAAAAGTAGAAATTTAGGATGATGTTAGTATGTGAACTGAAAGCATAACTCTCCCTTTCCCTTCCCAATAACAAGAGATGTCCCAAAACAAAAGAAGACCACCTGCTGTGAAAGTTATCTAGGGAAGCAACTGAGGTTCAAAATGCCTGATAGCCTCTTCCTAGATATGAACAGAAAGTTTTTCAAAAGAAGATAGACCAATGGTCAAGAAACATATGAAGAAATGCTCAACATCACCAATCATCAGGGAAATGCAAATTAAAACCACAATGAGATATCACCTTACCCCAGTCAGAATGGTTATTAATAAAGAGTCAAAAAACAATTGAAGCTGCCATGGATTCAGAGAGAGGAATGCTTATACACTGTTGATAGGACTGCAAATTAGTACAACCTCTGTGGAAAACATTGTAGAGATTCCTCAAAGAAATACAGGTAGACCTACCATTCGATCAAACAATCCCACTACTAGCTATTTACTGGAAGGAAAAGAAGTCATTTCATCAAAAAAAATGCCTGCACTCTAACATTTGCTGCAGCAAAATTCACAATCACAAAGATGTGGAATCAAACTAAATGCCCTTCAATTCTTGAGTGGATTAAGAAAATGTGGTACACACACACACACACACACACACATACCATGGCGTACTACTCAGCCATAAAAAGGAATGAAATGTTGTCTTTTGCAGCAACCTGGATGTAATTGGAGACCATTATCCTAAGGGAAGCATCTTAGGAATGGAAAACCAAACACCACATGTACTCTCTAATCGGGAGCTAATCAACGGGCACAAATGGGCTAAAAGAGATGTAAAGGTCACAGGAAATCAGGAAGGAGGTAGAGAGAAAGGAAAGAGGAGTGAAAATCTATCTTTCAGGTACAATGAACACTATTTGGGTGATGGGCACACCAAAATCCCTGACTTAAACATTATGAAAAGTATCCAGGTAACAAAATCATTTATGTCCCCTTAATATTTTGAAATAAAAAAAAATGTTTAATTATTATCATTTTTCCCAATCCCCAAAAAGCTAATAACTCACACTTCCATTGGAATTCACTGTTTGCTTTCCCTGTACACTGACCTTCCTGAACTTCCCATCAATCACCAAATATGTGAGCTCTCTTAGATTTCAATTACATGAAGCCTTACACACACTGAGCTATGTTTACTTGAGTCACCTCCTACATAAGGCCTTCACTTATCCAAGTGCAATCTTCTAATTATACTTTCATTTTCAAACCAGGGTACCTTTATGACAGGGAGCTTCTTACTGGCCTTTTAATTTTACTCAAGGATTTGAATACTTTATACCCCAAATTAAACCCATATAAATCATGGATAACATTAAAGATGCATTAAATTTAAAATGAACAAAGCAATTGAAAGGAAAATTTCCCCATAAAAGCTAAGTATCCAGAGTCATCAGGCACAGCTGTCCTATACCAAACCTGTAAGAGGGCATTGGTGAAAACTCCAAGGTTGCAAAGTCTTCCTTTACTTTTTTGGGCTAAATTATTCATTTACTCTTGTGGACTCAAAGTGCTTCATAGTCACATTATTAAGCTTATCTTGTATTTTGCAACTATTTTCAGTTTTCTGTCTTCTATTTTTCAACTGTTTTCTATAGAAGCAATGTATTTGCCCTGGGCCCTGAGAATAAAATGATGAGTATTAAATTGCACATATTGGCATCCAATGAAAAGAATGAATTGAAAGATCTGAGTCCTTATACTGGCAATGCCACTAACTAGGCCTTGTTTTGAGCCATAATTCTATATTCTCATATAATTTTCTAAATAAGCATGGCCCATAATATGAGAGAATATAAACAAGGGAGAAGTGGAAGAGAATAGACATGTTTTGTATATAAAATGGAAGAATCTCATTGGAGGAGAGAAGGCGATATGTGAGCCTTCTTCTATAATTGCATTATGAGTAGTTGAAAACACACTAGCTCCATAGTTTTCTTTGCACATAACTTTTGGTAAAACCCTAATCTTTTTAGCCTAAGTAGAAAAAAATGGAGAGAATTCATCAGGGCCCCTGCCTGTCATCATAACTCCTTTGAGGTATGCCTTTCATCTCTGTGTTTCTTCACCTTTTTCCTTGTTGTTACTTTTGTATTTTCATGCTATAATCATACTGGAAAGCATTTACAAAATAATATGTCCTTTTTCCCAAACCATATTGCTTTATGTTTTTTTCTAAATTTGAACAAAGAGACCTAGAGTTTAGTTTTGACAATTAACAAATAATTTCATGACTTCAGGCAAAAGCCTTTATCTATGTGAGTTACATTTTTGACATTTATATAGTAAATGGAATTGTAGTAAACATCAAATGAGATAATGTTAATAAAAGTTTCTGAGTTATGTGCCTAGGATATAGTGGGAAATATGTGTTAGTACGGTAGAATCATGGGAACATGATAGCATAGTAACCAAATCCTGGCTTCATCTCTTATCAGCTGTGTGCCCTTGGACGTCTCATCTCAAATTCTGTGCCTTAAATACCTCATTTGTAAAATCCGCATCTGCTTTGAACCTAAATGATGGAGTTTTTGGAAGTATTAAATGAGATAATCATTTAATATTTTAGAGGTTTGTGAGCTACTGGTATTGTGATAATCAAGACAATTTTACATACCAGCAGTGACACTGAAATAGACACAAGAGGAGAACAAGAATTAACCAACTTCATACTCTAAATTAGGAAAACAAAACAAAGAAGTAAAGAAACACTGCCGCTTTACTCCAGATGTAAACTCTGGCTCAAAACTATTAGCAAGGCCCACGCAGTGTCTCATGCCTGTAATCCTAGTACCCTGGGAGGCCAAGTTGAGAGGATCGCTTGAGGTCAGGATATCAAGACCAGCCTGAACAAGAGCGAGACCTAGTCTCTAGATGAGTATATACATACATAATGAGTGTGATGTGCACCATCTGGGGGGTGGACATGCTTGGAGCTCTAACTCTGAGGGAAAGAGGGGGGAGCAAGGCAACACATGTAACCTAAACATTTGTACCCCCATAATATGCTGAAATTTAAAAACAATAAGTAAATAAAAATAGAAAAAAATTAGCCAGGTGTGGTGGTGCTTGCCTATAGTCCCAGCTATCCGGGAGGCTAAGGCAGGATGATTGCTTGAGACCAGGAGTTTAAGGTTGCTGTGAGCTAGGCTGATGCCCTGGCACTCTCGCCCAGGCTACAAAGCAAGACTCTGTCAAAAAACAAAACAAAACAAAACAAAACAAAACAAAGCAAAACAAAAAAACACTATTAGCAAGAATTACTGCCTTTTACCTGGGTGTTCCTCTACTGAAATGTCCTTATATTGGGCACTCAGCGAGAATAACAGAGCTGTGTCTGATGAAGATCTAAAACAGCATAGGAGGTCATCACTTGCAAGTTCAGGGCTTATTCAAATTTGCCATTCTTCATAACCTTGAACAATACCTTCAAACTCACAGGTGCGTGTACACACACAGAGAGACACAACTCTAATACTTCCTCATTTTCCCACATCAGAAATACATTTTTAAAGTTTTAATATTTTGGCATTGTGTGAAGGTGTCAGGATGCATTATCTCTTGTGGGATGGTCATTCTCTATTAAGCAAAGAGCATATTGAAAGATGTGAAAGCAGGGGAAAGTGCAGTTAATTTGGGAATTTCAGCAGGTCATCATAGTAGAAATATATTGTGTGAATGTGGGGGAATAGAGAAAAGACAAGAAAGATAGACTTCAGATGATGAAGATTTTCATATGTCATAATAAAAAAGTTTTGACTTTGTTATGCAAAGGGTTATGTAAGCCTTTTATGAAGGGGCTAGTGTTACAATGTGATATTCAAAGATACAATTTAAGATTAATTGAAACATTTTCTTTGGAGCTGATTTTCTATTCAATCAACTAACACTTTAGCTCATTAAACTCTCAAGAAAACTCATACTTTCAACAATAGTTTCAATGATAATAGTATAATGTACTATATCATTGTACATTATAGATATACAACAGGTTGAAGTCTCAGCAGAAGACTAAGTATTTTTTTGTTTTATTTTTTTTAATTTGTAACTTTTTTTTATTTTAGCATATTACGGGGTACAAATGTTTAGGTTACATATATTGCCTTTGCACCACCCAAGTCAGAGCTTCAAGCAAGTCCATCCCCCAGATGGTGTGCACCACACCCATTAGGTGTGAATATACCCATCCTCTCCTCCCCCCTTCCACCTGCCCGACACCCAATGAATGTTACTACTGTATGTGCACTTAAGTGTTGTTCAGTTAAATCAGTCAATACCAGTGAGATGGTGAATACATGTGGTGCTTGTTTTTCCATTCTCATTAAACTTTGCTTAGTAGAATGGGCTCCAGTTGTATCCAGGATAATACAAGAGGTGCTAGATCACCATTGTTTTTGTGGCTGACTAGAACTCCATGGTATACATATAACACATTTTATTAATCCACTCATGTATTGACGGGCACTGGGTTGTTTCCACATCTTTGAAATTGTGAATTGTGCTGCCATAAACATTCTAGTGCAGATGTCTTTTTTATAGAATGCTTTTGTTCCTTTGGGTAGATGCCTAGTAATGGGATTCCTAGGTCAAATGGTAGTTGTACTTGTAGCTCTGTGAGGTATCTCCACATTACTTTCCACAGAGGTTGAATTAGTTTGCATTCCCACCAGCAGTGTATGAGTGTTCCTATCTCTCCACATCCATGACAACATTTATTGTTTTGGGACTTTTTCATAAAGGCCATTCTCACTGGAGACAAGTGATATCTCATTGTGGTTTTGATTTGCACTTCCCTGAAAAGAAAACTAAGTATTTTTGAAATTTACTTCTCTTCTAGAAAAGTTCTTTTGTTTGGTTTTGCTTTTAATTTTTCCCTCACCACAAATATCCACTTGTATGCCCTCTGTATTTTACCTGAAGCAGAAGAAACATACATGTTTTGAGGCTAACTTTCTGAAATCCTACTAGTGAGCCACTCTAATCTTAATATGGTTAAGAGCCAAGATTGAGAAGCTAATATTCTTCACTTTGAAAACTGAGCTTTAGGATTCCTGTTGCCTCAATGACATAGATTATGAGCTTGTTTTATGTTATATGTATGTGGATGGTAAATCAAGAAACCTATATGCTAGTGGTGATACTGATCTAAATGCTGGGAATTTCATGACTAGACTGCAAATAAGGAAAAGACTAGCTCTGTGAAGAGCAATATCTGCCCCCAATCCCTACCCCCATTCCTCGATATGCCATCCTACATGTACCCACAATATGTTTCCTTAGAGCAAGAATTAATTACTTTTACAATACTTTCTTTGGAATTGTTGTTTTTCTTTCTTTCATACTCATTCCCTTCCTCTAGGACAGCATGGTTTGGGGCATTTAGAAGGCAAACGCATCTTCTGTTTTGGCCTTATGTTTAGAAAGGCCTATTAGTGGTCCATCTAGTGTCCCATTGAGAAAATATTGAAAGTAATGTATTTTGGGGATTATATTTAGATATCTATCACTAGCTACCAATGGGGTACTTATGGGGTGTCCAGAGCATCCTTTTGGCTTTTTCTGCTTGGCTAACACAGACTCTTCCAGTAGACAACTCAAATATCAGCTTTCTTTTAAATGTTTTTCATCAACTGAAGCTTACTTGTGTACATTTCCAAGTGTTCTCCCCCAGAATTCCAATATCACTAAATGTAATACACTTTAATTAGAGTAATTACCATACTGAAAGTATTTATTTCCCTTTATTTTTATTCTTGTTGTTCTCACAAGATTGCAAGGTACATGTAAGCAGGGCTCACTTTTAATCACCTCTGTATTTCCAGAATCTGTCAGGGAACAATTACCTAACCAGCAAGTGCTAAAAAATATTCGAAAAATGATTAGGAAATTTTAGTAGCTTTGTGCTAAAATACAATCTCTTCCTTTACTTCTTATTGAAGTGGTCTTTTCATGAAATGTAATTTTCTGTGCCTTTTAAAATAGATAAAATGAAAGGAGCCTTCATTTCTATGAATAAAAGTTGTAAACTTGATTCTCTAGACAGAATGCTTTTTATAACATTTTATTGAATTGTAATATACATAAAAAACTATTTCATATGACTTCTCGGCATTTTGGCTAAGATCAAGTATAGTAAAAACTATATCATAATAGTGTAACCTGATGAATTGTCACAGTGAATCCACACATATCCAAGGATCAATAGCTAGAAATTCCCCTCATACTCTTTTCCAGTCATTGTTGCCCTGCCAAGGCTAACCACTAGAATGTTCTCCAACAGCTTAGCTTTGTACTGAATGGACTCACAACTTATGCAGTCTTTTGGGTATGACTCCTTTGCCTCAATATTATGCTTGTTAGATTCATTTGTTATGATGAATGCAGATTTGACTTTTTAAGCCTGTGATAGCCCCAACTCCCTCTCTTAATATAGAAGTCAATAAAAACTTACATAAGATCATATTCCATATACCTAACTAAAGAAAAATCAATATATACATACACACACACACACACACACACATATATATATATATATATATATATATATATATGGACAGTCAGCCCTCTGTATCCATGGATTCCATATCCATAGATTTTGACAACCATGGATCAAAAATATTCTCCCCCAAATTCATCTGTTTTGAATATGTACAGAGTTTCTTCTTGTCATTATTCACTAAACCCTAGACTATATCAACTATTTCCACAGCATTTACATTGTATTATGTATTATAAGTTATCTAGAGATGATTTAGAGTATTCAAAAGAATGTACCTAGTATTCCTATGCCATTTTATATCAGAGACTTGAGCATCTGTGGATTTTGGTATCTGCAGGATATACTGGAACCAATCCCTCATGGATACTGAAGGATTACTACATATATTTATATGTAAATATATATAAAGGATTTCGATAAATGTATACATATTTTATACACACACACAGACACACACATTTATATATACGTATACACACACACAAAGGAAAAAATTCTAAGATAGCCTGAATGATTGCTTCTTATTAGTCTGCCTTTCCTTCATTTATAAAATAATCTAAATCTTCATTTTTCTTGCTATATCTCATTTTCCCCAGGGTGAAGTAACTTTCAGGAACTGCAAAGGGGCATGGCAAAGTGCATGACTCACAGGGTCAGGATTTCTGTCCCGAGGCAAATAAAGCAGACAAACACCACACACTTTAGGTATGGGATTTCAGGAACAGAGCAGTGAAAAGGCAGACTGGTTTGACTTTCAGGAATGTTGCAATGCACTTAAGATTAAGGTCAAAAGGCATTCATGCCGGATATCCCTTACCATTCCTGTGTAGCAGGATTAAGAAAGAACAGATAAGGCATTCATTAGGACAAACATTAGGACAAGAATAAATAAACTTGGAGAGCAGTCACATAGGGAGAAAAGTAATACTAGCTGTTTTGCCCTGAAAATGAAAGAGCTTGTGGTTATGATTAAATAATGAAATAGATTGGTATTTTAGAAAAATGATACCAGAAAGGCATTGCTTCCTACTCAAACTCCTAATCATTATAAATTGATTCCAATGCATATTTTAATATTTTTGTGTTTAGACACTGTAACTTTATGCAACAGAATATATGTTCTTGTTTTTATAATTGGAAGAAAGAATAGGTCTTTTTTCTCAGCTTTCATAAACAATGACTAAAATATGGATTTGGGATATTGTTTATCCCAAAGCTTTCAGAAATACGACTGAGAAATTTTATTATTTTCTCTTTCCCACAGTTTAATCATATCATACAAGAAAAGTTACTTGGTAATGGCCTGGTTTGGCGATGTTAGGCAGTCTGTTATTTACTTTTTAAAAGAAAAATGGAAAAAAAAATTAAATGACTCTTTACTACTTAGGGAAATTCTATACTTGGCACCTAATTTTCAGTGGCCAGTGTTAAAGTATTACAGGAATGAATAAACATTTTATGGGTTATGTCACTATAAACATGCATAATCATTTCAAAATTGTAAATTGACTAATATGTCAAATTACATATATCAAATAGCCAAAATATCAATGACATAGTCATAAATGGATCTAATGGGAACAATAATATCAAAAGAAATTATTATTTATTATTATTAGAGCTATTAACAATTGTTTAAAACTAGTTATCTACATAAACACAACATATATATTTTAGTTTTTCCATGTAGAGAGAGAAAATATAAAATTTGTACCAGGCACTATGCCAAGCAGTTTTTATATAATATTTCCTCTATTTTTCATAACCACACTATGAAGTAGGTATTATTATTTTCCCCGTTTTAAAGTCTTAAAGAGGTTAAGTAATATGCCTTCAAGATTGTAGAACCTGTCACATAGGCCTAGTTGATGCCCAAATCTGTTCTCTTAAACAGTGTGCTATATTATCATTATTATGTGAATGCCAGGCATATGGCTAGTCTCTGAAATATATTATTTCTAATCCTCACAATTCTACATTCACAAATGAAGATGCTAAAATGCAGAGTCTCTAGATACATTATTTAAGATCAGAATGGAAAAAGTGACTGATTCAAGATCTGAATCCATAGATTTTTTTTTTATTTTTTACTATATACAATGTCAAAATTGGAACACAACAAAGATGATCTCTCCAAAAATAATAATACTCTGCAAAAATATCTCGATTATTTTATGTTTTCTAGAAATGATCATTCTGAACACTGAAGTCAGTAGTATGATAAAATGATGAAATGGCTATGTCATCACACCTTCATAGAATTGGGAAATATTTTCAAGATAATTGATTTAAAAGACACTGTATTTGAAATAAAGAATTTGAGGTTCAGTAAAATTATGACTTCAGTAAGGCACCCAACTAGTTAGAAGCTATGGATCCAAGTTCTGGTTCTGCCAGGGACTCTGAGTTTAATGGATATTCTATTTTGACTACCTGTTCTGAAGTAGGAGAGACTGTGTGCTTTCTCTGAAACAGAGAGACTATATTTATTAAAAGAGGCTTAAGCCACCTGAGGAATCTAAATCAGAGAAAGTGGTTTACCCCATTCAATGTATACCATTGCTCAGAAGTATAGTCTGAATCATAACATATGGGGTATAAATTATAGTTCTGTGACTTTAGACAGTGACTTAATATTTCTGGTTGTCAGTTTTAAGGTTTGTAACATATGACAGCAAAGTATATCTAATAGTGTTTTTTTTTCAGTACAAAACAGCAATGGTATATGTTTGTGCAAATGTACACATATATACACATATGCATGAAATTCTATACAAATATTAGCCATGTAATATATCACATCAATAACACTACCAATATAATGAGATGTTCTAATTATAACTGCAATCATAATGATGATACTAAATGTTTTATAATGATAACATATTGTATGTTATAGTAACTGAATATATATGTATATAATAGTTACTTGCTTTTAAAAGAAAAACAATTACAGAATCCCTTGCTACAGAATTTGAAATCCCATACACTGGCATTTAAAGTATCCATAATCCAATACCCAAGCCACCTTATACTTTCATCTCCACTAGGCCCAACTCCTGCACCTTGTATCCTACGAGCCATATGCGATCCTCTGATTCTGCCCAGCACATTTTTGTTACTTACTTTATTAATGTCATCCCTGAAACACAAAATATCTTTCAGGAACATCTTTCACCTCTCTCATAAATTCATAAGACTAAATGTTTAATCTGCCATTGAAAGGCCCAGGATAAACTCTGTTCCTGAATTCTTTCCTAATCCCCCAATCAAGACTATGCTTCTTTCTTTTAAATTTCCTTATATCTTTACCTATACTTTCTTAGTTTCTTGAAACATGATAATTTGGGTACCTGATGTCTTATAAACTGTCTGAGATTGGGTACCAAGCCATGTACTCCTATGACTCAGGGGTTGAGAATATTTCTGTTGAATGAATTTGTTAAATGCTTTTAACAATTTTACAACAGGGCAATACAGCTGAGTGTGACCTCAACGTAGATTTGGGGAGACTCTTACATTATTGCCAATTATAATTTGGGGGTCTATAAATTTCAAGACATGAAACATAGCATTAAAGCTTATTTCCAATGGTGCAAACCTAAAAACATTTTATGTTTTAATATCTATGTGCTTATATTACTGTGTTTGCTTATACAAGTGTTATTAGCACATGTATAATTTTTAGTGAAAATTAGTTGATTTAATAAAATATTATTGAAATCATACTATAAGTGGTGAAACAATACAGATGGTATAAGGATAACTGAAGCTTGAAAAATACTGTTTGGGAATAATTTGGTTAGGGAAAAGTAATGAGAAAGACAGAATTGATAAATTGACTAATTCTATGGGTACATTGCTCACTGTTTGGAGGCAGTTGCTGTGAGTGAATAATTACACTATTCTTCAGACTCTGGGGCCATAGAAGTTTGGTGACATGTTGACAGAGCTCTCCAACACTCATTGGACAGTACACGAAAGTCAGCAACATGTAACAATGAGGGTCATGCTAAGAATGAGTACCTCTGTTTATTTGTAAGAGAATTGTAGTAAAGGATTTCTTCTGAATTGGTGACTAGATTTAATCATTTTCATCATTTAATCATTTCAAAAATGTTAGTGTGAAAGTGAATTTTAGAAGAAAATATCTTTTAAGAAATCTTCTCTTATAAAATATTCAAGCAGTGATTCTCTAGCTATTTTCCTTGAAAACATTATTTTATATTGCAAAGAATCACCTTTTCAAAGTGTGTGTGTATGTATATGTGTGTGTATATATGTATATATGTAAAATTGCATAGGTAGGCCAATTTGACAATACATTGCTTTTGTTTTTAATGTATATGCAAGCTATATTATATTAATACTTCTTTGGGGATTTCATTAGAGGTAACACAATATTGTAGAAATGTAGCACTGTTTCCCCATCTTCTCTTGATTTTCCTATCAATAGTCATAAACAGACTTTACAACATGAGTCTGTTAAGAATATATATGTACATAACCAGAGGTTTTATTTTAGGAAAAAAATGCAGGCATTTGGCTAAACAAAGTAATCTACTGAGAAGATTGTGTAATCTACTGAGAAGATAATACATTAAGGACATGCTTGAAGCTCTGACTCAGGTGGGGCAAAGGCAATATACATAACCTAAACATTTGTAGTCCTGTAATATGCTGAAATTAAAAAAATAAATAAATAAATACATTAAGGACTATTTCCAAAGCACCTTCCATTAAGTCACTGAATAGTGGAAAGCAAACAAGAAAACAATTGTGATGCACTGTCAGCCACTTTATAGCCAACAATATCTCACTAGGTGATACCTGATCATTTGCTTAAAATATAAATTAGAAATAATAGTATCAGTATCAATTGAACACAATAAAACATACTTCATGTATTAAGAGTTTGATAGTGGTTTGATTTTTGAAATGATGACAAAATTGTACAGGTTACTGTTTTGTCCATTTTGTACTGCACTTGAAAACCACTGGTATCTAAAGACTGCTTTCTAAATGAATAACATAATAGAGATCTAAATAGATAAGTGGGTAAAATACATATTTTATGGACCAAATCTAAGCATTGGATATCTCAGCACAGGTATTAATCTTTGTATTAGAATGAAAATAGATTCTGCTTAAAGATTATTATTTTATTCCCTGTTATTTTCTCCAGATACTTTCTAGATTATCATATACATTTCTAACTTATTTATCTCATTAAACTTTATCTGACATGTAAAATTCTCCTTAATTTTAAATCCTGCATTAGTCAGGGTTCTCCAAAGAAATAGAACCAGAAGAAAATATATATAGATATAGAAAGAGATTTATTATGAGGGATTGGGCTCACATGATTATGGAGACTGAGAAGCCCCAGGATCTGCTGTCTGCAAGCTGGAGGCCTAGGAAGGCCAGTGGTATAGTTCTAGTCCAATCCCAAAGGCATAAGAACTGGGGAAACCAATGGTATAAATCCCAGTGCAAGACCTAAAGCTTGTAAACCAGGAGCATTAATGTCTAAGGGCCAAAGAAGATGGATGTTTCAGCTTAAGAAGAGAGAGCAAATTGACTCTTCCTCTGCCTTTTTGTTCTATGCAGGCCCTCAGTGGACAGGATGATGCCTGCCCACACTGGTGAAGATGATTTTCTTTACCCAGCCTACTGATTTAAGTACTAACACATTTGACACAATTTCTAACTAATTTCTGGCTTTTGTTTATTTGTTTGTTTGTTTTTTGACTCCCCAGATTCTTGGTTCAAAACAAGATTACTGGCTCATCTAAAAAGTTTTTATTTATTTCTTAGCAACCTCACCAATGCAGAAAATATTATTATTATCAAGCTACCTCTGTTTGAGAAATAAGAATTTTAGTTTAAAATTTTCTGTTTTAGATTGCTTTGGTTCAAAAATCTTGATCACATCCTCCTATTTTCTCAAACACCACCTCTGATCTATCATAAAATGTGGTTGGATTTTCCTTTAAAATATATCCAGAACTTCTTACTACCTGTGGTGAGAACAGCCTCTCACAGCATCTACCCTTGACACCCCAGTTCAAGCTCCAATCATCACTAACCTCAGTTATTGCTATGTTCTCCTAACTGACATCTTTGTCCCCACAGAGTTAGATAATGTTGTTCTTCTGCCAATGCCATTTACTTCAGAACAAAAGCCAGGGAAGTTACAGAGACTTAAAAGGCCTTTAAAACACTGTCCAGTGGTTATTTTTTCTACCTGATTTCCTCTGGATCCCCTGGTGAACACTTAGCTGCAGCACACCAGTCTATTCCCTGTTTCTTAAATACAAACATGACAGGTGCACCTATGTCAAGGTGTTTGCTCTGTCTGTTTCATTTGCCAAGGACACTCATCAGCAAGATAGCCATGTTTATCAGAACATTCTATGCTATTCATCCCTCTAAAATTATAACCTCATTCCCACCCAGCACTTTCCATCCAACCTTAGCCTATATATTTTTTTCATAGCACTTGTAACTTCCTAAGTATGTTATTATCATATTTATTGTTTATCATTACTGTTTCCTATTAAGATATAAGGAGAAATTTTTATATTTTGTTTTTTTTTTTGTATATTGCTATAACCTCAGTTACCAACATATAGCCTATAATGTAACTCATACCCCTCATTTTATTATAATAACAGTTATCTTCTAAAATTTACATTCAAGTCTCCTTGGATGGGCTAAATTTGTTTTAAGGGACAGACTGGATCTCATCTTTATAGAGTTCCACTACAAAGAGCACTTCCATACTTTAAACAAAGAGGACACTCATTAAATATGTATTAATTAATGGGTGTTGTGGGTGTTTCAGGCTTGGGAACTATCCCCAGAAATGTAGGGCTTCTGTTTTAGAAGTCTGTCTAGTATACATCATGACTTGATTTGATTAGACAATTCGAAGGAATTGCCTTGCCAAAATACATAGCATATGTTGATAATAAATCATGGTTGAAAGAGAATGGAGGTAAAAAGTGTTAACAAAAGGAAGACATCTTGTTTGGTGGTGAGTAATGAGGACTAGGTAAAAGGCCTGTTGGAAAAAGAAGATAAAAGTTATTCCAGATGACAGTAATTGCCAAGAATATGCTCATGCTGAGGCCAAGTTTCAAAGGGTAAAAATGAACAAAAGGGTGGATGCAGTTATTTTCTTCACAAGAATTAAATGAGAGAAAGTTTCACTCTGCCCCTTTGACTATCAGCATTGGAGCTGTAAAAATATTCATGAGTTCTGGAGAGTGGAGTGAAGAGAAAGATAATTCTAGACACTGTAAGACTTTTATATATATTTCTTCAATGTTTCTATTGAGAACTTGCTTTGATTCAAGATTCCTTGATTTTTTTTAAATGCATACTCACTATTTGTAAAATTAAATATATTAAATACTTCTGGCTCTGTCATCAATAGCTGGATGTCATTGGAAAATAGAGTTAGCTGTCTAAAATTTATGTCCCCATCTGTGAGTTATAAAGAGAAACAGAACTCCCTTTCACGGTTGTTTGAAATTTTAACATTTGTAGTGTATACAAAACAATAAGCATGCAAAAGTAATTCTCATTTATTTGTACAAAAATCATAATGTTACCTAAAATTTTGTATAACATCTCCCTATCCTTATATCCTATTCATCTCACCATAAATGCGGGGGGAGAACTAAGTAAAATATATAAACAGAAATAGTTTCTATGTAAGTCAAAGGAAGAATGAGTTATAGTATGTTGCATGTATTTTAAACATATTATATGTAGGCATATTTTTCATTTGGCTCATTGCCTCTATATCTATTTGATATATTATTCCCTTCTCAGGTTTTGAACCTCTGACCTAATCTTTTTTTTTTTTTTTTTCTTTTAACTTTTCTTTCTTCTCTTTTTTTCCTCTGCATATTTGTAGCCACTTTGTGGAAAGTGAATTAGGAACATTAGACATTCCTAGGAACTATACTTACTTTTACATCTTCTTTCATAGTTAAATTTGAAGTAAAACTAATTAAGTGTAGATAAGAGTAAGTGTAGATAAGGCATTCATTCAGTCAGCCATGTGTTTAACATTTCCAAATGCTAATCCTGTGTTTAGTCAGATGCAAAATCCTGAAGACTATCTGACTTCTGGGATGAGGACTAAAAGAATGACCTAAGATTTCAACTAAGGTTATAAAGAAAAGTAGTAAAAAATCAATGATAAGATATATGGCGAAGAGGGTTATTGGAGATTAAAGCATAGTACTAGGTGAACACACTTAGAATGAGCCTTCATCTCCCATTGATTTGGGGATAGAGGATAGAGGTTTTATCAAAGAAAAGCTGGCTGGAAGACATTCAATAGTAAAAGTAATACTAAGCAGTTATATAAAAGTGGGAAGGTTATTCCTGATGGAGCAGATTGCATCATTCATTCCCAATTACTCACCAGCCTATAATAGCCATACACTTTTCTATGTAACTCCATACTCTATCCTGGTAGACAGAATATATCCTCTTCTCTAGTGACTTTGAGCTTGATTATGTGACTTGCTATGACCAACAGAATATGAGCAGAATGAACATTTTTTGTTTCTGAACTGAGACCTTAATTTGCAATATATGTTACCACTCCCTCTCTTGTGATTCTGCCTTCCTTTCAGAAGACTATGCCTAATTGGATGTTGGTTCCAGACTGAGGAGAAATTTAAAGCCAGCTTCATTCGAACTCTCAACCTGGATTCATACTAAAGTTAGTAGTGTATCAGCTGATCTACAGAACCATGAGTTAGAACTATTTGGTTGTTATTGTAAGCCACTGGGTTTGGAGATTATTTACTGTACAGCATTATTTTTAGCAAAGCTGATTAATATACTTGCAGATGGGCAAGAGCACTAGGATGTGAAAGACTGGATTATAGCAAGTCTAAGGGCTTCAAATATGACAATGCAAGGGAGGAAGAGAGGAAAATCTAGTGCCTTAAATAGCATGCCAGAATATTTAGAATAGGTCAAAGACAGAGGAAAGCCACATACGAATTTTAGGGAACTCACTAATATAGACTGATCTTACAAAGATATTCTATTAGCATTGTAAAAAATACATTAAGAAGAATAAAGAATGGAAGCTGAGAGACCAGCAAGGAGCCAGACACAAGTAATGAAGTGAGAAATAATGAAGGTCTAACACCAAGTTGTAGCAATAGGGATGGAGAAAAACAGTGAGTAAAGGGATAGAATATTTAGAATCAATAGGGTCTTTTAACATGTTTGGAAAAGTTTAGGATTAGGAGAAATTAAATTGACTTACTAAGTGGGTAAGTGTACCTTTTATTAGGATATGGGCTACAGGTCAGATTTTAGGAAGAATTTAAAAAGCTCTGTTTTGCATATATAAAGTCGAGGTAACTTTAGGCTATGGAAGTAGAAATTTTTCTTAGACAGTCAGTTAGATATATGGATTTGAAGTTCAGGAGTAAGTGCTGGGCTGAATAAATAGATTAAGAATTCATCAGCACATAGATCTTAGTTATAAGCTTCTCCCAGGAAAAATACATAGATTGAGAAACAGAAGATGGCAAAAGATAGCACAGTTTGGATATAAAAAGTGCATACACAAAGAAGACTGAGAAAAATTATTTAGCTAATGAGGAAAACAATTGTGGCACAGTTGTATACTGGAAAGCAGGTAAAAACAGAGTTTCAAGAATTAGGAAATTTACAGTACATTCAAATGATGAATATGGGATAAATAAAGAAATGTTGAGAAATGGTCTTTGAGTTCCTCTATTAGAAGGTAATTGTGATCTTGGTTAGAAGAGTTATAATGTTGCAGTGCTCTTTAAAATCAGATTGAAATTAGTTTAGGAGAAAAGAGTATACTTGAAACCATCAAAAGATTTTTCAAGTAGTTTAGTCATGAATGATGAGGAAGAAATTAATATGCTAGCTGAAAGAAGACATAAGGTGGATGCATATTGATGATTTTATTTTGTTTTAAAATAGCTATATCTTGAACACTCTTAGATTCTAAGGAGAAAACCCCAGTGACAAAAAAAGATGGTATATGTGATGGCATATGCTTCAGTCTGTTGAGGCTACTATAATAAAATAGCTTAGACGCTAATTAATGAACAGAAGTTATGGCTTACAGTTCTTGAGGCTGGAAAGTCCAAAAGCCAGATACTAGCAGATTCAGTGTCTGTTGAGACCTTGCTCTAACTGCATCAAAGATAGCGTTTTTCTTGCTGTATGCTCACATGGCAGAAGGAAGGAACACTCTTCTTTAAGCCTCTTTTACAAGGGCACAAATATGATTCGCTTTGTTGGAGCTCTCATGACCTCCTCTTGGCATTACTTCTTAGTTCTATAGCATTGGAGATTAAGTTTCTAATATAATAATTTTTGGAGATACCAATGTTCAGATCATAGCCATTATTATAGAGATTCTGAATTTGTTTGTTTTCTTGCTTTGTTTTGTTTTACTAACAAGTTACCTGGGATGGGATTAAACTCCAAACTTTGTCTCTCTTACTGTTGGCAGTAGCTAGACCTTCTGCTCCATTCGTTTAGCTTTAGCTGCGTGGAGGGTGCTCCATGTAAGTTCCAGCCAGAGACCAGGAAAGAGTTGATACAAAACAATTAGGACTCTCTTGTTGGTTAACTCTTTTCCAGGAATACACCTCATTTTCTATCTTCTGTGGTCTTCCCAAATGATATGTTCTGGTTTATCATGAATGTAAGGTGATGGGTTTTTACCCAAGCATTAGCCATTACTTGTGGCACCAACTGGAGCCTGCTCAGGGGAAAAAAGCTACTTTAAAAAAGTCAATATACTGAGTTTTGATCTTTTCCTCCAGATGAGTACTGCTACTCCAGAGTCTGCCTACTTTTGGTAACTCCCAATGCCTTTAGGTAGTTGATTTTTATGTTTTGTTCAGAATGTATAGTTGTTTTCACAGGGAGAATTGATCTAAATTGTGGCTCTTCCACAACTGTCATAATTTGATTTTAAAATATCCTTCACCTATGAATTTGCAACTATAGTCTGCTAATGATGGGCTGTTATAATTATCAAAGAGATACATATTCACACACGTGCCCATATGCCATTTAGTAACAGAGAATGTAAAAAGTGAAAAAAATATATAAAAAGTAAATATGTCTCACTTTATGACACCATTTAATGTTTACTGAATGAAGCAGTTATTACCAACATTCGTCATGTTAATTCAAAAGCAAAGTTTTTTAAGTATAAGCAAAATATATAGAAAGAGTATCTTATTTTATACAGTGTTTCCAGTTTATCTTTTATAAAAGCAGGCCCTATTACTTGAAAATCATCTAGATTAATCAATTCATATTTTATAAAAATTAGAATATTATAGTCAAATAATATTCTATATCTCTGTGAATATTAAGACAAAATAAGCTGAAGTTTTTCCTGGATAATCACTTATTTACTTATTTTGGATAGTGGTAAGTCCAATTTTCTCATTAGTAATATCTGTGCTTTCAAATTAAAACTAAAAATAGATAAATGTTAAAAAATATGTGAGACAGGCCGGGCGCGGTGGCTCACGCCTGTAATCCTAGCTCTCTGGGAGGCCGAGGTGGGCAGATCGTTTGAGCTCAGGAGTTCGAGACCAGCCTGAGCAAGAGCAAGACCCCATCTCTACTATAAATAGAAAGAAATTAATTGGCCAACTAATATATAGAGAAAAAATTAGCCGGGCATGGTGGAACATGCCTGTAGTCCCAGCTACTTGGGAGGCTGAGGCAGCAGGATTGCTTGAGCCCAGGAGTTTGAGGTTGCTGTGAGCTAGGCTGACGCCACTGCACTCACTCTAGCCTGGGAAATAAAGTGAGACTCTGTCTCAAAAAAAAAAAAAAAAAAAAAATATATGTGAGACAAATTAAAAGAGGGAAAAAATGGACAAAGTTTACATTTAGAAAACCTGATAGTGTGGAAATACTTTAGAAACATTATAAGCATTTAACAACTGATGTCTTTTCTCCTTGAATTAGTATATCCTCTAGACAAATATTTATAAGGTCCAACAATGTGCCAAAAAGTATCCTAGGTAGCAATAAACAAAAATGGAAAATTCCCAACTCTTAAGCATCTTACATAAAGTGGGTGTAAAATAAATAAATTAAAAATGAAGAGTTTAAAAGATAAGTCGTGATGCTCTCAAATTGGATAGTATGGGAGTTTGGGAGTTCTGGGAGAAAAGAAGGAAGGCCTGCTAGTAATAATATAGAGGTATGAAAATAATTCTCCTTACTTCTAGCAAGGGAGGCTATGCTGAGATCCCTCTTGCCACATCCACATTGTTTACTATAATATTTGATATGGATTGGATGCTTTTTACTGTTGATTAATCACTAAAAGTGATGATAGTAAAGAGATTCCCACAGGAAGGAAATACTATATCCTCTATAATAAGAAAAGTAACTGTGTTAGATGTAGTAAACAAACCCACAAATATCAATGGTGTAACACAGTAAAAGTGGATTTCTCTTGCACACACATATCAATGAATCTGTTCACAATTGATGGGTAGGCTTTCATACAATCACTCAGAAACCTAGGCTGCTTCAATCTCTCAGCTCTGTCTTATGGTAGAGCATCAGCATCCTCTACTGAATTCTCTTCATTTAAATAGCACGTGAGATGAAAAAGAGAGGATCACATTCACACTGGAGTTTACTGTCATCATCGTTTTTTTAAAATGATTAAAACTGAAAGTGTCATTTTTACATTCACTCTCATTTCACTGGCTAGCACTCAGCCTATGGTCACAGTAAACTGCAACGAAATCTAGAAAATATAGCTCAAGCCATGCCTCCAGTAAGAAAGGGATGCTTATCTGGAGAATGATTTATCAGTTTTTGTTATATTCTCTATTAAATACAAGGGTCTGGTGAAGTTTATTAGTCATTCTAGGGAAAGAAATTCTAAACTTTGTATGACCTTGTTACACTGTGAATAATAATAGCCTAAAATGTAAAAAAAACATAGAGCAATATTGGGTCTCAGACATGGTGCTTCATTTTCTTTGGAAGAATAATGTGTGTACATATAAGGCCAACTGGAATTCACTGGATAAATTATTTTAAAATGACACTGTTTTTGCCTCTGTTTTCTCAGTACCAAAATAAAAGAAATATAATCATTTAGATTGAGAAATGAAAAGAGATCAAACCTTTAGAAGTATTTTAACCAGTAAAAACCCTGAACCAATAAAATCCATAAGGAAATCTAATCTTTTTGAATCACATGCTAGAACCCTAACCATAATTCTTACTAGCATTGATCATCTCTTTCTATGTCATATGATTGTGATCACAATACCTTGTATGTGAAATATACAAGAGGTTTTATTGAAAGACCTAATTATAGTCATTCTACTTCATGGGATCCAAATGTAAAAGAAAGTATAAGCTTTTCTAGTTTTCCACAATTTCAAATATGACTGAATGCTTTTATTCTGTTCAGCTTTCCATAAAGTTATATTTCAAAAGTCAAAAAATACATAGTTAATAGTTATTTTGTAGTCAAAATTATTACTAACTGTGATGACTCAGAATTTTTATTAAATTGACTCAAGTTAACTGAAACTTATTCATGAGATCAACATCAACTTTTTTTGGCTTCAAAATTAATTCACCAAGACTTGCTTAGATTATATAAACAAATGTGGTCCTGAGGCCTCCCAGGCCAGGACTACACTGGACTGACACTGACCATGGACCACTGTTTGCATCCATTTTCTCCAGGAGGTATGTATGCATATAAAGTTTTAAGAGGCTTACACTCATATATCATATTGTTTGTATTTGAAGGTAGATATCTAATAAGAGACCCAATCAAAGCAAAGCAATGAAATAGGCAAGCTTACTGGCAAACAACTTGACAAAGTAGCAAAGTGAATCAATGGAACTGTCTTAAATCATGTCCAATTTCCCTTTTGACTTAATCAAGACAACTACTTTTATTCTCTTAAATTTCAGATTATTATTTGAATAAAAAAAAATACAGTGACCTTCAAAAAAAGTGCACACAAAGAAGAAAATAAGCAATTAAAAATGTTGTGTTGAGGCCAGTATAATTCTGATACCAAAGTCTGACCATGGCCTTACAAAAAGAAACATACAGGTAAAATATCCATGAATATAGAAATAAAATTTGTAATAAAATATTGGCTTAACAAATTTGACTATACATAAAGGAGTAATGCATTATGGCCGAGAATTCATTTATCCCAATAATGCAAGATTAACACAACTTTCAATTCACACATAAAAAATATAAAGTAGAAGACTGTTATAAATATTTCAATATGCTTAGAAAAAGAAAGTTGGAAAACATAAAGCCTAGAGCTAACATCACGTTAGAGTAAAATATTAAAGCCATTACTCTATATATTTGAACGTAGAAAGAATGTTATCTCCAATATTATACTGGAATTCCTAGGCAGTGCAATAAGACAAGAATAAAAACAAGCCAAAAAAAAAAAAAAAAAGCACACAGATTGGACAGAAAGATGTAAAAGTGTTTCTATTTATAGATGATATGTTTTTTAGCAAGAAAATCCTAATAAATCTATATATGTAGATAGATTTGAACTAATATGTGAATTTACCATGTACATCAGGATACATGGCTGATATATACACATAGCATACACGCACACACACACACACATGCATTTCTACACATTAGCAAATTAAAACTAGGAAATCATTTAATATTAGTACTATTTATAATAGCACCAAAAACATAAAACAATTATGGAACATATGTGTGAATTCTACATTGAAAAATTATAAAATATTGCAGAGAAAAATTAAAGAAAACCTTAATAGATTACTAGATGTATGCTTATTCACTGAGAGACTCAATGTTTTTAACATATTAGTCCTGTCCCAAATGGTCTGTAGATTCAATGACACTCTAATCAAAACTATAGTTTGACTTTTAAAAATAAAAATTGACAAGCTGGTTTTGCAATTTATAAGGAAATGTAAAATGTGAGAATTTCCAAATCAATCTTGAACAGGGAAAAATAAATTAGAAGACTTGCACTATCTTATATCAATACTTTAAATTTTACTACCAAGAAAGTCTGGTATTTGTATAAGCACAGTCAAATAGATCAATGTAATTGAATAGAGTCTTGAGATATATTCACACATATCTGGTCAATTAATTTTCAAAAACTGTCTTAAGGTAATTCAATGAGGTAATAAATTGGCTTTGCAACAAGTGATGCTGGAACAACTAGGTATCCATATGGAAAAAAAAATGTGTTTCTAATACTACACATAAAACTAAACTTATTAAATTTCAATTTAGGAAGAAAAAAATAGAGAATGGTTTCAAGTCTTGGAGTAGGCAAAGATTTCTGAGATGACATAAACAAAATTAGTCATTGTATTAGTTTTCTAAGGCTACCATAGCAAAGTATCACATACTGAGTGGCTCAAACAATGGAAATTTGTTTTTTCACAGTTATGCAGGCTGCAAGTTCAAGTTCAAGGTACCAGTAAAGTTGGCTTCTTCTAGGTACCTCTCTATAGCATATACATGACTGCCTTCTCCCTGTGTCTTCACATGGTCTTCCAACTTTATATATCTAGACATTATCCTAACTTCCTCTTCTTAAAAGTAGACCAGTAATATTAGATTAGGGCCAACCCATATGACTTCATTTTATCTTAGTTACTTTTTCAAAGTCCTTATCTCCAAATACTGTCACATTCTGGGGCCCTGGGGATTAAGACTTCGACATGAGAATTTTGGGGGAACACAGCTCATAGCACACTTTCAAAAAAGAATGAATTGGGCTTTATTAAAATTAATCACTTCTATTGTTTAAAGTCACCATTAAGAAAATGAATTGTAACCCAGTAACTTGAAGAAATATTCACCATATAATAAAAAGAAAAATAGGCCAATAAAAATGGGCAAAACATCTGAATCAACTCTTCAGAAAAAAAAAATTGTATGTCTACTAGGAACATGGAAAAGTGTTCAACATCATTGTCCATAAGAGAAGTTAAAATGAAAAATTATAACCACAGTGAGTTATCACTTAATTACAATTTTTTTTAAAAAGTGAAAATAGCAATTATTGGGACAACGTGGAGCAATTGGGACCCTCATGCATCATTGGTAAAAGTGCACAATATGTAATCACTTTGGAAAATGGTTTGGCTTTTTGCAAAGAAAATAGATAAAAATACACATACCTTAAGGAATGTCACTCTTACATATTTATTTAGGAGTAATAAAAATAGGTGTTCAAATACAACTGTATAAAAATGTTCATTGTACCTTTTATTCATGATCATAAATATCAAAACACTCAAATATCCATCAACAGGAGAAAGATTAAGCAAAATGGTTATATTCATAAACTGGAATACTTTCCTGAAATTAAGAAGATGTATTACTGATACAGACATCAATATAGGAGATCTCAAATACATTTTCTCTAACAAATGAAGTCAGACAAGACTCAAGTATGTACTGTAAGATTCCATTTATATGAAATGCTAGAACAGACAAAATAAGCTATGGGAGTAGAACTAAGAAAACTAGATGCCTTGGAAGATGAGGAGAATATCTGGAATGGAGCAAAGGGGAATGTTTAGGAGAAAGGAATGTTCTCTAATTGGGGGTGGTAGCAACATATATAGATTTATCTGACTCATCAAACTGAATGCTAGAAATCTGTGTATTTTATTCTATGTAAATACATAAAATATATACCTTTTATTGAGGTATATTTATACCTCAATAAAAATGGATAAATATTTGACTTGTTCTCTTTCTTCCTTCTTCACATTTTTTAATTTCTATCTTTTAGTTGGTTTATGAATTGTGACAGAGTGAAAATAATCAGTCATGAGAGAGAGTATCAAATTTTCCTCCCAGGAAACCCACTAAAAGTCAAGGCCATAATGAAATGCTGGTTAGCAATATGTCAGGGTTATTTGGAAAGCCCTCCATATCACCCAAAGTTTGAAATGGCATAAAAATGGGTTTACATCTAATTTAACTGTTCAGTCAACATTCAGTTCATGAGAATAATAAAAACACATGACTCAAATCTGTTAATATTTGAAAATTCTTTTATGACCTAATGTCATTTTCTTATAAAATATATAATGAAATGAATAGGAAAAAAGTAAACTAGTTATCCAAACCAGGAAGATATCATTAATCTCTAACTTATAGATGATGAAACAATGCTCAAATAGGAAACTGTCTCACCCAAAATTGCACAGCTAGTAGGTAGTAGAAGGGAACTGAATTCAAATACTTTAAGATTTAATTCTCTTCTTCAAGTGATCTATTTTATATGAAGGACTTTCTTAGTAGATAAATTACTACACTAAAGTCACATTTGCATTATTCATGGCTCCTCTAGAATGATATGATCTGAAAGGGAAAAAGAAACAGCTAGAAGGGTTTAAGGAAGATAAAAGTGGTCAAAGGGCTTTAAAAAAGTTGTCACTTTTTTTCTACCATTGTAACAGCTACCTTTTAGAGATAAAATTAACCATAAGGTCTGGAGAGTTAAATGTTTTTAGAAGCTGGAGGAGGAGGTATCTTCATTTCAGAAAATAGAGACCATACATTCTCAGTTATGCTTAGCCTCTCTCTTGGTTCTTGATTTCCATGAAAAATGTGTAATATTGCCAAACTTAATCCTTCCTGAATCTGAGAACAGATTTTATGTCATATGTCTTCATTTACTATCATTGTTCACTTATAATTTGGCAGTTGGCTGTCACATGTTGACAAGCTGTTTCTGTCTTCTCTTTTCTGCCATGCATTTATATTTGGTATTTAAAGGAATATAGTCTTTTTACTAGGTAAACCCCAAGATGCATAATATAAAATTGTCTCCTGCCACAAAAATAGAAATCGCAATTCTTAAATTATCTTTTTATATACCCAGTCCTTGAAAAGGTATTTTTGCTCTATTCTTGAATATTTCTTAAAAGTTATGATTTTTCCTCCAATGTGTACTTAAAGATATAGTTAAGTTTCACAATATGAAGTAGAAAATGGGTCCAAAATTTCTTCTTAATTTAGTTTATTAATAAGTATTATTTTTCCAAAAGGGCCCTGCCTCATTCTCATTGATTTATCTTAGAAATAATTTAGATATACCAATAACATTTCTGATTATTCTATCATTGATAAACCAATTTGGATATCTACAGTTTTTGCTTTCCAAACTTTTCCTACCCCATTGCTTATAGAACTGTTTTTGTTAAATGTTGTGAATAATTCATTAATTTTCCACCTATCAAGATCACAGATAAAATAATAATTCTACTTATTGAGGTTCTACTGTCTGATACATTTTGGTAACTGTCCAATACATTTTGGTATATAAAAACTGGTTTAAATCTAACAGTAATCTAAGAAGGCAGAGTTTATTATTCCTGATTTATAGAAAAATAAAAATTCAGAGAGGTTAGGTGAGTTGACTGATGTCACACAGATGGTAAGTAATTGAGCTGGGACCAAATCACAGGTCTTTCCGACTTTTAGAATTGTCAGAGCTTGGCAGTGCCCTTGTTGGCTACACATCCCTGGAGGTGCTGTGTTCTATTAAGCAGCTCCATATCTCTATGCGTGCCAGGTCCCTTGGCTGCTACTACAGCCTTTTCCACTCATTTTAAAAATTGCAGCCCCTGCCTTCTGGTTGTTAAACACCACTACGTGGTCTTTATTGTTTCAAATCTTATCCTCCCAATTGCTATCATGAGACCAATTATGTAATGGCCTTTTATACAATCTGCCCTACCACAGAGAGCCACCCCTGGAATTCTCATGGATGCTGGGGGCTTTCTAATGGACATCAACCTTAGCCAGCCCCATAGGGAGCTCTGGAGCAAAACATGTCCTGTCAAAGTTGTCCCTCTTTGGAACTAAATAACTTTACCTCCAACAGATGTTAGATGCTTGGCTTTTTTAGGGTATCATACAACCTCTAGTGAGGCAGCTTTCAGCAGGTGAGGTGACTGTGAAAAGCCCAACAGCTGAAGGGTCTGGTACATAATAGCTGTACAATTAATTCTGAATAAATGAGTGAATAAGTTATAAAATAAATATGTCATAGGAAATTTTCAGTAAATAAAATAAAGATAAAATAAAATTTTCAACAGATTGAGAAGCCATTTCAACCAGTACTTACTGCTTAGCTACTTATTTAAAGTATCAAAAACATTTCCAAACTAACTCAAACATTGCCAATGGAATGACAAAACAACAATTAAAATGAAACATTTAGTGAGTCATCCGAAAACTTATCAAAAACCTCACATCTGGCTACCTGGGACTCTGTAAATGTTGGGTTGAATGCAACTCTTCATCATGGTGTTTTGGCCCAATGTAGACACAGCTGTGTAATCCTGCTGGAAAGTCCCAACTGTGAACATTAGATAGTGAAATCTTTATTTTCAAATAAAGCACTAAGCATTGTGCCAGCACTTCATAAAGTTTCTAGGTGACATTTTAATTATTGAGATTTTTAACAGTTATATTCATCCTCTTTCAGTTTCCTTTCATTGAAAAAAACACTCTGAAAATGATCTCCATTTAAACTTTGTGTTTTCATAGGATTTTGTTACTGAAAACAAATTATCTTTCCTTTCCAAATTCAGGGTCATCTCATAGAGTTTGATGAAGTATCTTCCTCAGCCTGTGAACTCTATATGTGGACATTTGTGTAAATGGGTCCCTGTCATTGACCAATCCTGGCCCATTCCAAATGTTGAAGGAAACGGATGATAGTAGGATTCTCTTATTTAAAAAGACCCTTGGATTTTTCAAATGGTCAAAAGTCATCACAGATCCAGAAGCCTTGTTGGCAACAACAAAATATTTTTGAGTATATGAGTTTCCCAGGGCTACCATAAGAACATACCACAAATTGGGTGTCTTAAGACAACAGAAATTTATTATCTCATAGTTTTACAGTCTATAAGCCCAAATTCAGGGTATTGGCAGGGTTCTGCTCTCTCTGAAGTCTCCAGGGAAGGTTCCTTCTCACTTCTGGTGTTTGCTGGCAATCCTTGGGTTGTAGATGTATCACTCTGATTCTGCTTTGATGTGGTCTGAATGTGTCCCCCCAAAATTAGTATGTTGAAGCCGATTCCCCAATGTGATGGTATTAAAAGGTGAGGCCTTTGGGGAGTAATTAGATCATGAGGGAGGAGCCCTCATAAATAGGATTAGTGCCCTTTTAAGAGGCTAAAGGAACCATAGTTTTTTCTTCCATATATGAGGAAACAGGGAGAAGCCACTGTCTGTGAGGAAGTAGGCCCTCACTAGACACCATGTAGGCCATTATCTTAGTCTTGGACTTCCCAGGTTCCAGAACTGTGAGAAATAAATTTCTGTTGTTTATAAGGCTCCACATTTAAGGCATTTTGTTATATCAATAGAAACCTAAATGGATTAAGACATGCCTCTATCATCACATGACACTTTTCTCATTCTCTCTATGTGTTTAAATTTTCCTCTTTTTATACAGACACCAGTCATTGGATTGGGGCTCATCCTAGTCCCATATCTTCTTTATAATAGTATCATCATAACTTCATTACATCTGCAAAGACCTTATTTCTAAACAAGGCCACATTCAGAGGTTCCTACGGGGGTTAGAGCTTAGACCAATTAAACCCATAACTATGGGCTATTCACATTTATAGCTAACATTCATATTGAGTTCACTGACAAACCAAGATCTTAACTCTTCTCTATTAACCATACATCTTTACTTTCAGTCACTTGTTGTAGAGTTGCAGATAGCCTTTAAAATACTCTTCTACTTTATTCCAAATTCTTTCTAAAACTAAAACAAAGACTGAAATTAAACTTTGATGGAGAAACAAATTATAGTACAGAAAGAAAATTCACAAAGCTTTCAAAATTGCATTTGTTGTACATAAAAGGCAGAATTTATTAGTTTATTCATGTTTTCATTTATTTTTTCAACAATTATTTTTGAGTGACACTTACTGGAAGCAACAGGCTCTGTCATGGATCTTACAATTTAATTGAGGAAAACAAGAAAGATTTTTAAGTAAAAAAGACATGTAAAGCTACAAATGGTAAGTAAGTAGAGAAGGGCAGCACAAACTGTGGGAATAGCGTGTGCAAAATCTTCATGATGAGAAGAAATAGCACATTGGAGGAACTTAAAGCTACTAGAGGCAGAGGATGTCCGAGTGTGACTAGAAAGGATGAAGAGACAATAGTATTATGGGAATATTCAGGGTCTAAGGAGACTGAGGTTTTTGGCTGTTCAAGTTATTATCTGAAACCTAAACAGAAACTTGTATTTAAATCTTATGAAAATGGTAATATATGAATTATTATGAAGCCATGCAGTGATCGTTAAATGTAACATTTTCATTTACCATAATAAAATCACAAATCATAAATTTCCATTATGCAAAACCAAGAATGTTTCCATCATTGTACAATGTATTTTTTCATCTGTTAATAACATTTCAATAAACATTTACTGTACAACTAGCAAACTTTGCCAGCATTTTTCTTTCTTCTTTTTTTCCAATTTTGAGGTTAATTAACAGATAAAGATTGTATATATTTAAGGTGTGCAACATGTCTTGATAAAGGTATACAATATGAAATTATTACCACAATCAAGCTAATTAACACATCTATCACTTCACATAGTTACTTTTATGTGTGTGTGTATGTGTTGAAAATACTTAAGATCTACTAGCAAATTTAAGTATACATTAAATGTAGTCACTACCCTGGACATTAGATCTCCACAACTTACTCATCTTATAAATGCAAGTTTATACCCTTTGACCAACATCTCCCTATTTCTCCCATCCCCTAACCCCTGGTAAGTCACTCTACTACTCTCTTTAACTTTTTCAGATTTCACATATAAGGGAGTTAAAAACAAACAGAAGTGTTTGGAAAATACATGATGGGGCAAGTAAACTTCATATATGCTTTGGATTTCACTCACAGTCCACTATGAATAAAGTGATTTTCACTAGGTTGTAAAGATATATAACCAGCAGATCCAGGCCCACTGCCAGCCAATATGTCACATTCGAATACATTAGGAAAAGGCATCCTGTTTCCTAGGAGTTACAGACAAAGGGATAAAAGGAGCCAAAATCCTAGTATATATGTCATTCCATAAGTACACCTCCCAGGGCAGGGTTGCATTTGTTTCCTGATATGAGACACGATCTATCCAGTGTATGCCTGAGCAGAAGAAAGTGGGAATCTAAGTCTCCCAATGCTCATCCCACCTGGTACCACAATTTCTGTAACTTCACTGAGATAACCATTTTTTACATAGAGGATAATTGACAGTGGTCATTGTTAAGGTAACTAAAACTTTGCTCAATTTTTTAAAAACAGAAGCATAACTATTGTAGCTCACACTAATTCATGCAATCATGTCTGTGCACATTCCTTTAACAAGTACTGTCCTAGATGCTGTATTAAATGCATGTGGCTATAAATATCCTGAAACATACTGAAGAGACTGTATACCTGAGGACTACAAAGGAACTCCTAGTGTGTAACTGTTCAAACCTCTGCAGTAAGAGATATGACCAAACTTTAACATGACCTCCAGCAGCCAAAGGTATCCTACCTTTTGAATTCTGTCTAGAACAAATGAACAAAAATAAAACAAAACAAAACAAAACCTCAAGGCTGTCAAAAGAATTTACTGTTTGTTCTTCTAGACAACAAATAGGCTTCTTACTTCCTTTTCTTAGAGCATTTACTTTAAAAAATTTATAATTTTGAATCCTTGTCCTGCCCCTTTCAGATGTCTGTATATCTCCTACAACTCAGGAGTATCTTTCTTCAGGTCCTGAAGAACTCTTCCTTTTAAACAAAATCCTCAGGAAGGGTGGGGCCTCTGTCTTTCAGTCTCTGTGAGAGGATAGAATTGCCAATGAACAGACACAGCTCTTTGGTACACAGCTGGCCTAATCACATTTATATGGAACAACTCTTGTGTATTTTCACTTTCTTGACTCTAATTGAGCCCCTTCTTGCTCTGTCTTCTTTTTTCTTTATTCTCCCTTTCTAACACCCAATCACCTCTGTGCAAATCAGAATGGAGCTTAACATTTTTCTCTACTGTCAGTGGTCACTGAATACAATCTGTTCTCAGTATTTTATTTTATTTTATTTTTTTTTTTTTATTTATTTATTTTTTTTTGAGACAGAGTCTCACTTTATTGCCCAGGCAAGAGTGAGTGCCGTGGCGTCAGCCTAGCTCACAGCAACCTCAAACTCCTGGGCTCAAGCAATCCTGCTGTCTCAGCCTCCCAAGTAGCTGGGACTACAGGCATGTGCCACCATGCCCGGCTAATTTTTTTCTATATATATTTTAGTTGGCCAATTAATTTCTTTCTATTTATAGTAGAGATGGGGTCTCGCTCTTGCTCAGGCTGGTCTCGAACTC